>JAOBBB020348049.1:0-19074 GCA_025331005.2 Zoanthus gigantus | reverse complement strand
GATTATTTTATTCAATTTGTTTCATATTTTAATTAATTCTGTCCATTTTACTCATTTTAATTATTATATTGTAAAGCACTTTTGATCGACTTCGGAAAAAGCGCTATATAAATTTTAAAATTATTATTATTATTAAATTATTAAGATGAATCAGCTGAATTTCTTTGGTGTTCAATATCACATACAGAGTCAACATCAATTTCTTGTGTGTTAATACTGGATTCTGTGTTTGAGCTGTTCTCAAATTCATGAAAATCATTAGAACTATTGCTTAGACCATTTGAACTCCTTTCAGGAATAACCGGACAGGTTGATACATAATGCAAATGACCTATATGTCCTACATATATATATTGACCTTGGATTTGCTATGGCATTTGCTGGTTCAACCAATGTAATTTCTGTAAAATTTTCATCTGATTCTATAATGTTTATCCTTAAATTCAAAGCATCTGCTACTGCTTGTATAATTATAAAGTGATCAGCCCATGTACCTTGCACAGACATATCAGATAAATATTGAGCCCATGGTGTATTTACCACACTTTCTATAAATCGTTCAGGATGTTCCCTTAAATACTTGACACCTTCAGCTCTGATATCTAAATGATGACCTTCATTACCATATAACTGATGTGACACTGATCTAAATAAACAATCGCCTCCACCACCAACATCTAGAGGTCTTAAATTATGTCTCAGTAACCTGTATCTAAATATAAAATTTGATCCATCAAAAGGTATGATTCTCTTTCCAGCAGCATTACAAACAGTTCTTGGTCCTGGGTTTAATTTAATATCCCCAGAGAATAAAACATTTTGTCTATAAATATCATGTTTCAATGTTGACTTCTTTGTTGGTTTGATATAGCCACTGTAAAAACTATCTTGTCTTTTAAAACATTTTATCTTCCAACGCTTGTAATTTGTTGCAATACTATAAAGTACAGATGAGAC
Source organism: Zoanthus gigantus (assembly GCA_025331005.2). Taxonomy (NCBI): domain Eukaryota; kingdom Metazoa; phylum Cnidaria; class Anthozoa; order Zoantharia; family Zoanthidae; genus Zoanthus; species Zoanthus gigantus. Next base: position 18,117 of record JAOBBB020348049.1, on the reverse strand, counting down.
AGGTACACTTTTCTTAATCATTTTTCTACAATTCTTCCTTAGTTTTCTGTACTTTAACAAATTTATAACTTTTCTTAATGGTACTCGCGATGGTTCTCTATCTCGCACTCTATGATGTACTACTTCTGAGCACAGTCGAGAATGCCTGTGGTTTTGCATGCAATGAAGTATTGTGTACTGATCAGAATCAATTTTATCAACAATATATTCAAGTCTTGAATACTGGGTAGTAATATTGCATTCAGAATCAATCAATTTCATATCATCATGGCTGGCCACACCTGCACTTGTACTATGACTAATCAAATCATAACTAGGCACAGGTTTCATTGCATTTGTTTGTATGGCAGAGAACTTAACAGGTTCAACCAGATCTATTTCTTTTATACATGAAGCTTTTCTCACTTCATTTAACGCGTAGCTTTTACACGGGTCCAGTGGTTGCCTCCCGAAGGAGTTGATGTATCACTCTCCAAGGGGATTTTTGTTCGTTATATTTCGTTAAGAAACTCTCTGTTAAGAGATAATTCACTCCCCGGAGGGAATTGGACCCTTTAAAAGGGCCAGCGACAACCAAAGGTCAAAGGCAGGAAGGCTGGAAGGAACACATGGACCGACGCCCATAAAAAATGAACACTTCGGTTATAAGGTTGTTTTGGTGGTATAAAATCACCACAAAGCATCAAAAATCCTGAAAAACTTTTTAGAAACCAACACTCTACAAACACTTTGAAAACTGTGCCTGGATACTGATGAGAAATGAGGAAAAATCATTTTAAAATAGACACAACTCACCTTCAGCGGTAAGGGCTTCAAATCTACGTAGAGTATTTTGTAGTCACATGGAGAGAATGTCACATCCCGAATAATCGGTTTTGCATAGCCAATACAATCAGCGATTGGCACGATTGAGTTCGTGTTGAAATCTGCCAATCAGCATTACATATGCGATCTTCGGCTGAGCTTCATTCCTAGAGCCAGTGTTTGTGTATCCTTGACCAGCGGTCGCAAGGCAAAAGGTACACAATGATAATCATATGTGAAGTACCTACCCCAAAGTCTTACATGTTACGCACTTACAAGGTAATAGCATAGTGGCTACGCATTCCCAGAATGCAGTAGTAGCCACAAAAAAGAACACTAATGAGATAGTAATACGTGTAGATTTGTATTTGAATTTTAAATGAATTGCCGCATGCATATGGAGGATTAAAAAACTGCCGATTTCAGTTTTGAGAAAGCCTGAGTGTATAGATTCGGAGACATCAAAATAGTGATCTTCACTCTCAAGAGTTGAGAAAAGATGATCCGGTAAATATTTTTTAAAACTCCTTTTAGACATGACCTTGATATCACCTGGAATAGAATTCCATAGTCTAACACCAATGCGCGAGAATGAATTTAGTTGTAAATTTAGCCTAGATGGTTTAGTGAAGAGATTTTTTGATGTAGGAATATTATTTTGAATATTGTCAAAAATTTGTATGTTGTCTATTTTAGATGTAATTTTGATATGGTCGGAAAAGAACAAAGTTAGATTTTAATTTGGTTCAATCTAATTTTGTTTTGTACATGGCATTTATTTTAATAGCAGAATGATCATGAATTGGCCTTTCGCTGTTATTAAAACATGACAATAACATCAAAACTGAAAATCAACAAACTAGGTTGACATACCGGCTCATCTTTTGATGCAGGAACAATTTTTCGCTTTTTACATTAAAGGTAAAAACGAATTTAATATTAAGGTTAAAATCTTCACAACAATGAAACTTGCCAAAATGATTTTAATTAATAAGTGCCTGTCCAATTTAAGTGCCAACTGCGGTGCTAATTTTTGTTTAGATACCTATTTAAGTGCCAGATAAAGAATTTTTTGTGGCAGATAAATTAGAGTATTTAAACAGTATTATAATAGTTGTAAAACTGAATCTAGAAACAAGACACTGATATCAGAACAAAAAATTTTTTGCGGTTTTGAAACCTATCCACAACATAAAAGAGTAAAAACCTACATGCAATTTGGATCCTGTTCACTTTTCCACTGCATAACTACATCTCCTAAAGTCTCTATCCCAAGTCCTTTACTATTTGTTTTGAAACAATTCTTGGCATACCATGCCTGAAAAACAAAATTAATAATTAAAACATATAAATTTGTTAAAAATAGCATTTAAAATAACAGAATTTATTAAGTATGGCTGGAATAAGAAACAGCTATTATTACAAAACCTGACAATGGTGTATGCAGCTTTGTGACCTGATGCATATGGAGTACAAAGGGTTCTAATCTATCCAGTCAGGTGAATACTTTATGATTCCTACTTGCCAAACCAAAAATTAAATGGCACTAGTTACTTGGTAGATGTTAAAAACTGACAAGAGAAGAATCAACAAGTACATTCATACATGCCAAGAAATGGAGATTGAATTTACACTTAAGGTGATGTTTGAGGTAGATTGTTCTTGGAAGCTCCTGCAACTTTGTCCCAAAATTTTTTTAACAATGCCAGACATGCACAATTTATGTCAATTTACAACAATTTCATTTTTACCTAAAGAACGTAATAATAATTATAATAAGTGATTAATTAATTTGACAAAAATGACGACACTTAATTGAGTTTAAAAACTGACAAGTTTCAGCAGTTACAACTGCCATCATCAGAATGATACTCTTCATTATAAAATTTGTTTCTACTTAGTCTTGTATCACTCTGATAATGGCAATTGTAACTGCTGAAACATGTCAGCTTTTAAGCTCAAAGTGTTATCATTTTTGTCGTTTTGTGTTTCCAGCCTTGATTCTTGTTTCATTTTGCCTTTTGCTTTTTTCCTTAGATTATCTAATTGTAATTTCATACTTGACTAGTTTCTACTATAGATATATTATCATATAGTTTTGATATGTCTCAGTTGACCTAATGATGTTGCCATGATGGCAACAAAACAGTGTTTTTTTCTCAGTTAGTTTTTATACTTAATGCACAAGGTCATTAAAGTGGAAACCTCAGGGAAAACAAATGAAAGAATGTCTTTAGCAATGCTGCATGAAGAACTGCAGTATTTATCTACTTAAAAGTAGAGAACATTATTTATAAGTCACTGGTTTTCCCATGTGGTCTTATCAGCCATACACATAGTGATATATGAGTTGCCTCCATTGTTTTCTATTCTCTGCCACATTGTATCTTCCATGATGATGTTTAACTTCCTCATGTCTTCTTCCACTACCTTACTCCAGGTCTTCTTTGGTCAACCTACTGGCCTTTTACCTTCCACCTCAAGCTCCCTTGCTGTCCTAAGTATGCTATTCTCATTCCTACGTTTTACATGACCAAACCATAGATCTCAATCTCTTTTCCTTAATCTGTGTTCAAGGTTCTCCACCCCACATCTTCTTCTGATCTCTTCATTAGTAATCATGTCTTGCCATCTTACTCTTGACATGTATCTCAACATTCTGTGATCACAACTAGCTAGCAGTCTTTCCAGTCTTTCTGTTAGTGCCCAAGTTTCCACAGCATACAGCAATGCAGGCCTCACACATGCACAGTAATTCTTCACTCTTTCCTCTAGTGGAATGCTATGGTTTACTAGCAAACTCGCCAATTCCCTCCATTTACTTCAAGCACCAGATATCCCATCCCTTACTGCTGATTCTACCCCTCTTCCAAATGAAATCACATCACCAAGATAACAAAAGCTGTCCACTGTCTCCAGACTATCTTCTCCCACCTCCAATCTCCGTGGCACTACGACAACTCCCCTCACACATGTTAGACATTTAATGTTATCTCCTGTTCTTTTCAGATTTCTGAGCCCCAAACATCTCTGGTGACATCACCTTATTGAGTTTGTTCCAACTCCTTGGCTGGAAACCCCACCTTACCTTTAATCCCCTAGTCTCCATCTCTCTTTTCCATACACCAAACTACCTATAGTAACTGCTTCCTCCTCTGATTCAGCTATTACCACTAGGTCACTGGCATACAACAAATCCCATAATCCCTCACCTCTTGCCTCTCTGGTTGCCTCCTGCATTACCACCACAAATAGGAACTCTGCTGACCCTTGATGTACTCTCACTCCTATCCCAAACTCATCTGAAGTACCTGCTAGCATCCTGACCCTTGACCTTACATTGCTATATAAGCCCATAACAAGTGCTATGAGATGTTCAGGCACTTTTTGGCATCTCAAGGCCCATTAGATTGCTTCCCTAGGTACACAATCAAAAGCTTTTTCTAAATCAGCAAAGACAAGGAAAAGCTCTTTCTTCTTTGCTCCACATTTTTCCAGCAACTGTCGTAATATAAAACTTGCATCTGCAGTTACTTACCTGACTGGAATCCAAACCGTTTCTCATCCATCTTCACAATATCTCTAAACCTCTTCTCTAGAGTTTTCTCATACACCTTCATATCCTGTTCCAGAAGTCTTGCTCCTCTATGTTTGTCCACCATTAGGGCATCTTCCTTACCTTTATATAATGGTATGGTATAACTCCTGGCCCACTGCTCTGGAACCTCGCCTTCCTGTTCAATGGATTCACAAACCTGAAAAAACTCTTTCACTCCAGTTGCTCCTGCAGCCTTTATAATGTCGCTTGTGACCCCAGATGACCCTGGTGCCTTGCCTACTTTCATGCTCTTCAGTGGTTACTCCACCATCTGTTTAGTTACACCCCATATCAGCCCTTCCACTTTATCTTCATCCTCTAGTTAGTACTCATTTGTCTCTTTTAGTAAAGAAGAAAAATGACTTTTTCACCTTTCCATAACTTTCTCTTCTTTCACTTTAAGAGTTCCATTCTCATCCCTTAAATATTTCAATCATACGATATCCTTCCTCTCTTTTCTCATCTGCTTTGCTATCCTGAACATCTTTGCTCTTCCTTCATTGCAAATATTACTACAGGATTGAGGGTTTAGAACAGAGGTAGTTTGCATGCATGATTATAAAGTATGCCGAGTACAGAAAATTTTCTTTTTTTATCGTAAAAAAGGTGTACACTTTTTTCATAATCCATACATAATCTCTCATAAAAGCTAAAAGTGCCATTACTTAGTGTAGGTGACAGAATTTGATACATCTGGTGTTTGACTGGATACATTAAAATAATGTTGGCAGAAACTTTAAATCTGTTTTTTGATTGATTTTAATATATAATATCTTCCATGCAAAGTTAAAGCCACATTTTTCAACCCCTCAAAAAAGCATAAATTTTCATTAATGGCAGTCCACGAGAATTATGCAGTTAACATTTTTTACATTTATAGTTTAATAAAATGGATGAAAACTGTCCGACTACAATAAATACCCTTGATGTCTAAGAAACTGGAGTTTAAGAACCTGTTACATTAAAATTTTAAATTTAAGCCACAAAAGAACCTCTTCAGGCTAAACTTTTAAGTTAAGATCTTATCAGTTGTCAGTTGAGTTGCTATAAATTTTATGGGTAGCAACTGCTGAATGAAGATAATCATCTGCTTATAGGGACATAACACTTTTTTCTTTAAAACCAAAGTACTGGACATTGGTAAATATTGTGTCTATTCTGTTATCATCATTACAACCAATGCTCTTATACCTTATTGCAAAGTTCTAAAGTATAATACTCACCTTAAATTTCTCAAACTCAACTTAAGAATTCATTAAGTTAAAACAAAAGGAGTCATGACCGTGATGTGGTTTGGAAATGTGATCTTAATTAGCATATAAAAAAAATTATTTTTACGATTTTGTTTCTTCGTTTACTCCTTAGTTTTAAATTTGATTGAGAAGATTTATCAAACACTCGAGACAGTGTTTCATCATATTTCCAAGCACCTTGAAGTTCGTCAAAAATACTCTGCTGCACATCGTATTTTCAACTATCTTCTCAGTGTTTGGAAATGTGATGAAACACTGTCTCTCGTGTTTGATATATTACGTCAAAGCTGGCTGATCACTAATTTACATACTTTCACTGTACTGCCTTAACACATTATATTTATTTACTGTATGAGATGAGGGAATAATTTCCGTACTGGGGCGTACTGAGTTCTGTTGGGTTAGGGTTAGGATTAGCTCTATAGAAAATAGGTGATATTTTTATAATGCATAGACTGTCTGCATAATTAAGTACATCCCAATACGGAAATTTTACCGAGATGAGAATTATGTTATATTTAAATGAATTTTTTTTATAAAAATATAAGAACTTATTTTAAGACCGTTTGGTATCCTAAATATACAATAAAAGTACGATGTACCATTTGTATAAGAACCTGCTTAGGTTAACAGAAAATATCCCTCGCATTCTTAGACGCGGGTTTTTACCGTACCCCGCTTGATAGCTAGAAGCTCGCATTCTATAAACAATGGTAAAATTTCTGTACTAGGTGTACTTTTAATCATGCATACAATTTATGCATAAAAAATTTCCCCCATATTTATTATTTTATCCTCACGTGCACCGAAACCCAACAGGACCCAATATGCCCAAATTAAGAAATAATTCCCAAACCATTCTCATGAAAAAACATCCTGCATTGTAAAATGATACCGACTAAATGAACGAGCAGCAACTTACGTGAGAAAATTCCAATGAATGATGTTTATAATGCTTAATGATACTTGATGGTAAGCGATTCACACGAGAGGACGTCATACCGCTAGATCTCGCTCTGCCGCTTGGAGATGGTACTGCGTTATAGTACCAGAAAAGACAAATAACACACAAAACTACAATCAAGATCAGCACGATCTTCCTTTGCCGAATTCCAATCATTGGCGCTAGAGATTGTTCGGAATTACTAACATACAACATTTGAATCCCAAATCCGACTCCTCAATCACAGTATTAAAGTGAACACGCAAACTCCTTTCATTGACCAGCGGCACAAGCCCATCTTGCGCATGTGTAGCAAAAACTCGAGATTTAAAAAAAAAAGAGAAGCTGGACAGTCACTTTGGTATATCATTATATGTTTTTAATTTTGCCTTTGCTCAAAATATTATAGGCGCTTATTGAAGTACGGGAGCCGAGGTACGTGCTACTTAGTGCATTGTATGAGTTACTCAACTTTTAGTATTACATTGCTAAAATTTCGATTTTTGCAAGCCCTCAGTCGTCAATGACCTTTGTAAATTTCTCGTAGTTCCTTTGTATATGGTGCATTATGGGTTTATTGTAGGGTTAGGGTTTATTTTATAGTATGCGCCATAATGTACCATATATGAAAGATCTACCAAATTTCTCCCAACGACGAGAACAATTTGAAAATACATGGTTATTCTGAAGTTGCTCTAACAATATAAAAACTCCTAAAACAATGGATAAGTGTGCCATCAGTGTACTAGCTACATGGCCATTCTAAATTTTTATGCTATCATTCCAATATCTTGTTCGGAATTTCCAAATCTCATTTGCAATTTTAGCTTTTATTTCGTTTTTCTTAATTTCTCTTTCATCAATATTTTCTGGACCTTCCCTTTGTTGCACGGTTTTTTTTTTGCATTTATGTTGTTAGCTTAATCTATTTAGTCTGTAATTATGTTCCCTCAATTTCATGTTCTTCGTTTTTTATATATTCTGTCTTTTGCTTTTATCCCACTGGAGTGGGTTGTTCAAAGGTGGGTTAAATTAACCCTGGGTTAAGCAAAAATTACAGCAGCATTTCCTTGCCTAAGGAAATGATTACGGTTCTTATAAAATTCTGCTGAGATTTCCCTAGGAAAAAACTTGTTAATCCCAAATTTACAGCTCAAATCTATCTCTGTAAGGTTAAAAACAAGACCGTGGGTTAAATATTTAATCCTGGGTTAGTGCTAATCGGCTTTTGAACAACTGGACCCAGAGCGCTTATTCGAATAAATACGATATGTTAGCGTCAAACGTTTAGCTTGGACTACCTGTGGGAAAACTATGTAATTATTAAATCGCCCACTGAGGTACATTTTGGTTTTCAATAGCATTGATAACCTCCCATATTTGCCGTGCTCCCAACAGCTGTGTCTTTATATAAGATATAAACCCCATTTACACTATACAAAACCGGATAGATAAGGATGAAAGTTCGTAAGGGTAATTTAAACTATTTGGAGTGACAAGGATGGTTGAAAAAGGACAACATCCGGACGTTATCCTAGAACCCAAAATGAATCGGCAAGGTAATTGCAATTTACACGGTCGAATTCATCCTTGCCTCGATGGAGTTAAATTTTACCTTAGCCAAAAATTATCCTTACCTGGCCGTTTTTATCTCTAGTGTAAATAGGGTTTTAGACTGTAATGCTGAAAGACCGTGTACAAAAATGCCATGGAATGTAGGATCTGAGAAGATCTATCAGCCACAAATTGATAAACAAAATAATGATGAATGGCTGATGTACATCGTGAAAATCAAACTTGTCAGTAAACCAGTAGTAAAGGCAATATGAGTAGGAGCTCGGAAAAAGTTAGCAACTGCAGAGAGGCTGTTTCGTCCTATTTGGGATTTTATCCTCTGCACGCTACACAGCACTGACGAGTCCTCAATAGGACGAAACAGCCTTTCTGCGGTTGCTGACTTTTTCCGAGCTCCTCTGAGGCTCTTCATTTGATTCACTGACAAGTTTGATTTTCCTGATGTAGTAAATTAAAAACCTTCAGAATCCTACCTGGAGTTAAATAGAACTGATCCGACTTCATCGATGTGATACCGAGAGAGATCGAAGTGTGCAAAGCTAGTATATAACCAAAAATGTTCAAAACACCTGAGATTTTGATTAATAGAACCATTTTCTCCCAGTATAAAAACAAATAACTGTGATGCTATAGACTTCGCCCACAGACCACAGAGTTTTTAAGGGATAAAAATAAAATGAATCACGTGAAAAATAAACTGTTTAAAAACTTCCGGGAAAGAAGATTTCTTGGAAATTTGACCAGATCTCAGTATTTCAAGCCAGCGGTTTCTTAAAGAAATCAAAATGGCGGATAGTGACGAAGAGGAAGAAAGTTGTGACGCGGTACAAGAAAGAAATTTTGATCATCCCGTGTATAAAGAACTTTCATTAACGAACGGGAAAATAAATAGAATGAAAAAAGATGAGATTAAGCAATCTCTTGCTGGGTTTGGTCTTGATACAAGGTAAATGTTAACAGTTTTTGCAAACTGTTCTACACTCTTTTTTTTTTATAAGAACGTCGAATTTTTCGACTGAGGCTGAACGTTCTTAAATATTTTGGGATATTAGCCTCAAATGTTCTTAAACATGTTCTTAAAATATCTTTACTGATTTTAGATAATAATCAATATAAATACTACATGTACCGTATGTAGTACATTTGTGTATACATTGATTTGTACATGTAAAATTGTTATCTGCGAACTGCGAATCAAGAAGCCCACCGAAAAGCAAATTTTTTAACAGCACTGCATGAATTATTTGCAATAGGTTATCATCATAAATAAATGTTCTTCACCTTTTCTCAGCCTCAGTATGTTCTTAACATGTTCTTAATTTTTTGGCGATTTTCAGCCTCATGTTCTTATAAAAAAAAGAGTGTAGTAGATCTCTTATTACAGTTTGAGTTCTTTATATTACTTTTTTGTTCTACCTACTCGACGTAATTTTTAAAAATTATTTAAAAAAAGCTTAAATAGCCTACTTTTTTAATGTTTGTAGCAGTTAATATGTTTTCTTACACGTTTCCAGGCCTCTCAAAGAGAAGTGATATGGGTCATGCGTATCTGTGTTCTTGTTTTCGGCTTCCTGCCGTGTACCCTGGCTCTCACAGTCAAATCTATCTACGCTTTGTTCTACTTGTGCGGGGATCTGGTGTACGTGGTTTTGTTCCCTCAACTGTTTTGCGTTGTCTACATTCACCGCAGCAACACATACGGCGCGCTTGCTGGTTTTATCATTGGACTTTTTCTCAGAATCGCGGGGGGCGAAAAGTACTTAAATTTCTCCCCACTAATCAAGTATCCATATTACAGCGATGTTTATGGTCAGTTGTTCCCCTTTAAAACGTTTTCCATGGTTAGTTCCCTTGTTACCATAGTGATGGTCTCATACATCACTTGGTATTTGTTTAAAACTAAGTTATTGCGGCCATCTTGGGATTTATTTTCTGTTTTCCACAAATCGTACGATGCTAAAACAGATCGTGCAACTGATCATGAAATGAACGTTGGCACTGCAGCATATGAAGGTAAATCAGCAACAGAAGACAAAATATAGTCACGCAACAGGTTTCATGAGAAACATTGCACCCATTTTCAAGACTTTTTTGCGAGACAAATATTCTTAGATCTTTGTGTTTGGTAAGATATCAAAGCAAAGTGCTTTAACGGCTAAAAAAGTAAATATCAAGACATTATCGCCATCTTTATATATAGGATATTAATGAAATGTCCGAGTTGAGCCGATGGGTGAGCTTGTAAGTCGGTATCGAAATAAAATTAACTATATCTATATCATCAATTAAGCTTTTGTGCAACATAGTCTTTCGATATCTAAAGCAAGATTATCAGATGTTCTCAATGGAAGCCAATTTTGGCGCGGTTTACTAGGTTTCGCACATGCGCATAAACCCTTTAGCTTAGGACCGTGCATTTAACTGGACCGCAAGAGTGTCCCCGACGGTTTTACAAGAGTTTCGACGACTTTGAAAAGTAAAGTCAACTTTCATCAAAACCTTTTACCGTTTAGCGTTAACCGTGACAAAGTCTTTGAATGCACTGCCTTACCCGAGAGAAAATTAACTTGCGTCAAAGTTGATCTCTTAAGTATAAGCCTAGCGGTATTCTGAGGTCCTCTCGCCACGTAATTTTTCATTTTTCATACTCCGTGTTGTTGCACTGAGGCAAATAAAATTTAGAATTTAGTTTCAACACGAGAGGTCTCTTAGTATAAACCTAGCCATATATGTACCATTCATACTCTGTATTGTTTTGATGTGGCAAATAAACAAACAAATAAATAAATAATCAAACAAACAATTAAATCTTGCAAGAGCAGAGCATAGTACAGAGGTCCGGATTTGTAAAACATATAGAGGCAAAAATGAGTCTCAACTTTTTAGGCTCAACGAATCTTTGATGACATCATTCGTATACTGTGATCATTCATGACATTGTTTACATCGCGGTACAAACTTCGTCTCCATAATCATAACTGCAACAATCACGAATAACATCGTCATCTACACCACCGTACAAAAATCAGAATTAATAACCATAATACAATTTAATAAAAAAATTGAGAAATTTCAGAAAGAATTTGTAATGATCACTAATTTGAATAACTTTGAAAGAATTTGTAATGACTTGAACCAACACTCCATTATTATTGCCTGAGATAAAGCGATGACGCTTCGAAACGTCGTAATCTCAATTTTTTTTATTAAATTGTATTCCAATAACCATAATCGCGATAATTAACAATTATCCCCCAAAGGGGAGGTGAAGAGTGGTGGATATATACCGAGACGCGAAACGCTAGGAATCGACCCTGAGAGGGACAGTTGTTTTAGTATTTACCAAAATAATGGGATAAATATGTACTTTATTTTCAAAGAAACAATAGAATATAAACTTTTTTCTATTCTTAGCAAGCGGGCTTCCTGTCATTTTAACTTCCGCCTCAAAATCAACTAATAGTCTTGGATATCGCGAGTTACGGGAGCCAATCACAGCGCGCGAAAATAGATATTGGTGAATACTAATCATTCATAACGTCGTTGTTTAAACCGCAGTACAAATTCAGTCTAATTAATTGTAATATCATGCACAAGATTGGACCAACTCACTCTTTTTGCCTAACATAAAAAAAAACAAACCTTTCTTGCTTATACAGCATCACACCAATGGTGATAAGATTATTTTTCTAATGCTTTTAACTGGAATGTTCAACAACCTCACGTGGCAACAAAACAAACATTAATGTGCATTACTGTAATCTGAAACCAAGTTGAAATCCAATATAGGAGTAGGAATCTTTGGCTATAATAAAGAATTGAAAGGGAAAAAAATGTATACAAACACACAGACACATGTCATATATGGCCCACCGTAAGGGTTTAATTAAAGCTGATTCATTTTAATATAAGTTAGACAAAAAAAAGATGTTCAGAAAAAAAAAAAGAAGGCATCAGAAATTTATGATGGCGCCAGACTGCATTCAGTCTTTAAAAGTGCTCAGCACAATTCACACACTGTAAACGTGTCCCATAGTGCATTTCTACGGCTATTCCCAAGTTAATAATTGGAGGGAGGGATGGGTAGTAACATTTCTAAAAATGTAAAATTGGGGGGATAAAATTATTCGAGAGTAAAATGATAGAGGTATTAAACTATTTAGTTTAATGCACATGTTGCGACAGGACTGAAACTAGTTTTACCGGAAGTACCTTTTACTCAAAGATCATTGCATTCAATATGAGTTTAGCAAGAATTGTTGTACCCGCCATTTTTTCAGAAAGTATTGACTAGTTGCACGTCGTATTAACCAGCTTTATCAAGTTTGTTTCAGTTGCTAAGTCAAAACTTTCCCTTTGTCTTTTATCACATTTAGTCAGCTTCTAATTGCAGGTTTTGTTATAGATCGAATACAAATACCAATGCGAATGATAAATGACAAGTTTATGCGGTTCGTGGCCAAATCTTGCAAATGATGCAATTAGTACACTAATCGCACTCTCAGACAACGGTGACACTTTTTACATTTTTACACTCGTTATGCTTAGCATGTTTCACCAGAATCAACTGCCATTATCAGAAGATAATAAAAAGCTTCGATCTTGGAGTATTAATATTATTGCTAACAATAAATACAATCCAACACTGAATAAATAAAGAAAAGCACACAATGGTTAATGTACTTATAAACATTAAAATTTTCTTATAATTATCTTTCGATTAGAAATAAAAAACACATTTGCCGCTACTTTTAAAACCTTTGTTTTGTTCTGTTGTATATTACTCTCAAAAGTGAGACAAGTTACACTAACATACAATGGCATATTGTACCGAAATGCTATGTAACTTCTCCTAACAAAACGTATAAAAAATCCAATACCTATAATTTATAAATAATGAGAGATTAATCAGACAAAAATATCTAAAACTACTCATTTTAAAAACATAATAACTGGTAGGGAGAATTTCACAGTTCGTCAGTTGCGACATTTTGAGGCTTTATGCTCTAAAATCTAATGACAAAACTTGGCCATGCAATTAATTCAAGAAAATAGCTGGTCGTATTTTAAATTTAGTCACATTCTGAATAGTCAAGAGTCCTCCAGCGCTGAGTAATAATGGCTTTCGATTAGCCCATCCATCTCTTCCCTCACAAAACTTCTTTCTTTCAAAGTGTTCTTAGAGTCAATGCATATGAACTGCTTGACACTTGGCAGCAAGGTGCGTGCTGTGTCATTAGTAAAGTGTAAAATCCATGAAACTGCAGTTAATAAGATCAAGTGCCAACATGTCTTATATTCTAATTAACAATTGATTCGCCAAAGACGAAGTTATTATCTGGTGAATATTCCCCGATAGGAAGTTATCACCCAGATATTCACCCAGAATGAGGTGAATGATTGTTTTAGTAAAGTTACTTAGGGTTTCTTGTTGAAATCATTCTGTCAAATAAAGGAAAATGTTTGCAAAATGTTATTTGTTGTTGTCATTTGCTTAGTCGCGCGTATCGACATCTGAAACATTTCCACTCGGAGTTATATCCTTCGCTAGCTAGAACAATTGCTATAACAAAATTGTATTGCCTTTGGAAAGGTTTATCTTGAATTTAGTTGCATCCTTAGTGCTTTTCGGAATAGCGGAAAGGTGATTATAGCCTGCATAATACGTGAGCCTTCACCAATGAGAGCATCGGAAACTCTATAATCACCTGAGTAATTTTACTAAACTCAGTTGATCTGCACTCTTGATAGCAATCTATTGAATAGTTATAGCCCTCATGAATGTTACTGAGAATGCTGTTTTCATTCTTTTATAGATGAGCGTCCAAAGCATCGAGAAACTTGCGATCCATGAATTTCGGTAGCACTGCATGTCTAAAAATGATAATAGAGTAAAAATAATATTAATTAAATTAGATTATTATTAAATATGTAAGTATAATCATATCTTATATTTTTAGAGATGACATAAAATAATTCATGTTAAAGAACGCAGAAACAACGAGAAGATCATTAAAACTTAAGCCAGTTGGGGTAAACCCAACGCACACCGGAAAAAGAGCGAAATTTCTGTATAATGTCGTGATCATTAGATTTTTCTCAGAAAAACTAAGAACAAACTCTCTGATAGTGAATGAATGTTTTACTGGATGATATGGTGGAGGTAAAGATCATCTTTAGAAAAACAATTGGGGAGAAAACAAATGGACGCAAGAAAGTCTAGTTGTAGCAAATAGATAGCAAGTCTGCGTACTACAGTAATCGTTTTTATAAAATAATTTGGATAGTACGTGGGTTTTGATTGGTCTACAATTGTGTTTTCATAGCGCTATAAAGCACGAAAATGACGTGAGCAATGTGGTTTGACTGTCTCCGAGTTGTGAGAATTTACAGTACGCGCTTCGTACATCGTTTTTCTTATTGTTAGGACTGAAAATAATAATTTTATAAAAGAAATAAAGCATGTTGTCTGGGCCTCCATAGCCTGTTGAAAACTTCAGCAAAGTTTGTGAGATATCTCGAGCAGGTGAAAACCCTCGATCGTGTCTCGGATTTTCACTGATCTGCTCTTGAATTCTCCCAAACATTCGCCTCAGTTTTCATCAGGCTATGAAGGCACGGAGAACATGTTTTATTTCTTAAATAAAGAATGATAAGAATGACATTGATAAGAAATACCCAGAATTGTTACAGAACTACTCATCAAGCATTTGGGTTTGCAAAGGCAAGGTTGGATAAAAATATTTGTTTTAGATTTATTGGTGAGAAAGTTTTAAAATATCAAGAATGATCCAAGGTCTCTTACCCTAGCGCTCCACTGTCTACAGTTATCTCAGATGGCAGGTTCCGTGGATGACACCTCAAACAAGCCTTCAAAGATTCTAGGCTGGGACTCCAGTACTGTGCAAGATACTATACGGATAGGAAAAGAAAGGAAATATGTTACACCTTTTCAAACTTAGCTTTCACTATGAATTACAAAAAGTATCAAAAACAAAAAACCTTTTTAACCATTTTGAAAAACTCATCCAAACAAATAAATGTGTCAGTAAAAGAATAATGCTTGAACAATATGGACTTTCCTAAATATAGACAGTATAAATTATGCTAGCCAGGGCTAAGTATTTTCATGCACTACAATGGGAACAAAAGCACTGTTTCCATATAATTGCTCCTCTTGCTGCTATTGCTGCTGCAGTAACGTTATATGGAAACATACTCTTCAGAGATAGTAGTGATAGTAGAGAGTAACAGCAACGACAGGCATTGTTGAGATAGAAAACTTTCAATCTCAGCAACAGTCCCAATAACAGCGTCAGTGTATTTTGTTAATGGAAACCACTTAAAATTTTAGTAGTGACGGTTTAGACAAAAATGCTTCCCTGAGTGTATTGCACACTGAAAACATCAAATACGATCTTGTTAGTAGTGAACATTATCCCACATGATCGAAAAGTTTAGTTTAGTTTTTTTTATTGAAAAAAATTTTTACCCATAGTTAATTTTAAAAAATTATCCCTTAAATCTACCATAAATAATAAAGAGCCTGAGTGTTAGTAATTAACTAAGGTCACGTTGGTAGCGGACATTACCCCTTAAATCTACCATAAATAATAGTAAGCCTGAGTGTTAGTAATTAACTAAGGTCACGTTGGTAGTGGACATTACCCCTTAAATCTACCATAAATAATAGTGAGCCTGAGTGTTAGTAATTAACTAAGGCCACGTTGGTAGTGGGCATTAACCCTTAAATCTACCGTAAATTATTGTGAGCCTGAATTTTAACAGCCATGGACAGCTGTTACGGTGAGGTAGAACGCCATGATTTAATCTTGAATAAGTTAGCTGTCTCGGCTAGCCCTTATTAGCATCTGCTTTGGTCTTGTTAGGGCCTCATCAGCATAGCATATCTAACAAACAGGCTCAAGTTACTACAGAAGATAATAGTTAATAGTGAAAGTGTAATGCTTGTGGGATGTGGCATGGCGCCCATTTTAGTGGCTTGTACCGCGCATGGGCAACCTATATTTGATGTTTATCACTCAAGCTATATCCCACAAGCTAACATTAATCTTTCACATATTCTGATAGTTTAGCCTACAAGTAATACCAGAACTAGATTAGAGACGTTGTATGGTAGTATAAACAAATTCGTATACGAACTTGGCGGATGACGCAATTCCTCCTTGGATCTCCTCCAGATCATCCATGTTTTTGTCCGCTTGCCTTTCCAAAGTACCTGACTCAAACAAATCTTTCTTCGATGACGTCACACCTGCTTCTGGAAGGTCGTCAAGAATCTTTGGCGCTTGCTGAGGGGACTCCAATTCGCCCTTTTCAAACTTGTCTCGGCTAGTTTTTGCCACGCCGGTGTGTGACACTACATACAAGTCTGCTGGTTGGGAATAGTTCTCCATTTCGTTCTCGGCTGGGTTCTCGAATGCGTCTTTAGCACGTTTGATGCTGCCTCTCTTGGGGCGCTCTTCCAATGAGATTTTGCCTTCGTGCTCGTGTTCTTGATGCTCTCGTAATCTGAAATTATTCGGTTTCAAATTAACATTTCTGCTGGCTACTCCGGTTGATTAGTGTCTCGCCAGACTCTCATCCACTTAAAACCCGAAATAAACGCCGCCTCCAATAAGATCTCCTGATGTTGCGAAAAGCCAAACCTTTTTCAGAGCCTAGTGGCTCATAAGAGCTGGTTCTTATTTCCGGTTTCTGTAGTGTTAAATGGATGAGAGTCTTTGACTTCCCCTGGACGGGACACTAATCCATCGCAGGTTAGCTCCCAGCAGACGCTTGTACTCATTTACCAACCCAGGAAGGATGGAAAGCTGAGTCAGATTTGGCGGAAAAGAAGGCAAACAAACGGATTCAAATCTCGGCAGAGCCAGGAGTCGAATTAGATTCTTTTTGGCTAAAAGGCAGAGATCTTGCCAACTTACAAAAGGATTTAGCTTAAAAGATACGCAGACTATTGTTAAGAAATTTTTAAATGTTAAGGAAAACGGGCATACGCTTCACGTGGTTTAATCAACTGTGGGTTGAACAGTTTGATCATCACCGTGGAGAAAGCACAAAGCTAATGTTTCGAGTGTTAGCCCTTTGTCAGAGCAATACACTAGCAGCACGTGGTTTAATCAACTCTAAGTTGAAAAGTTTGATCACCGCCTTGGGGATAGCACAAAGCTGATGTTTTGAATGTTAGCCCTTCGTCACTGAAAGCAATCCTCTAATGCTCTGACATAAGGCTAACGATCAAAAAGTCAGTTTTCGCTTTCCCTTTGGCGATGAACAAACTTTTCATTTTGGAATTGAGTGAATTTTGTGGTTTTTTGTTGTATGCTAACTAGTTGCATTTCTTTAACAAATAGAAATCTTTAGACCCAAATACGTACGAGTACGACATTTCGAGTGCGCGCGCACATATCCAAGCAAACTCGTTGTTCAGAGGACGACTTTTGCTTAAACTCTCGTCTAGAAGACGACCACAAGTTAACAGGTATAGTACGATCGAAATTTCCACGCCTGGCTGCACACCATACGTAACACAAATCGAACCAATCAAAGAATGAGAAGGCAGTCCATTTCTTTTAAAACATTGATCGTACGCGCACGCATCCACACACACATGGAAATGTTATGTGTGGGATAAGTCACACACAGGAGATGAATTTTCTTAATTCTTAATACGTGAGCAAGATTAAACGCGTACCATTTACTGCAAGTAAATCATTTTCCCATTAAAAGGACTGTACGGTAGAGCAGCCAATCATCAAACGTTTACATCAGCCAATCACGGCACTGATGAATGATTCTTTCTTTCTAGGACTTAAAATTACAAATATATTATACACTAAATTTAAAATAATCATATTTTTCCTGTAAATATTTATGTAAAAACGCTGAGACCGTGTTTAAGCGCTCCTAGAATGTATATTATT
>JAOBBB020347961.1:0-10310 GCA_025331005.2 Zoanthus gigantus | reverse complement strand
GCCGAAACGTCATCGAGAACACAGACACTGAAAGACAAGGGTAAGTGGAAAGAAGAAAGAAAAAAGATGTTTATTACTACGGACACAAGAGCCCAAATAAGAAGACTTACAAGTAAATTGACAGGAATCATAGCAAGGATGCGACATTTTGTGCCATTCTACACGTTATTAAGTATATATATAGTACCGCTCTTTAATACTCCCCCATATCTCCTAGGGAGTAACCGCCAGGGGACAGGCTGCCCAAACACATCTAAACAAAATCTTAATTCATCAAAAACGAGCCATCCGTCTGATGCATTTCGCCCACATCAGGTCGCATACCATCCCATATATTTTGTTCCTCCAAACTTGACACAATAAAAATGATATACTTTAATTCAGTAAATTCACTAATGTATAATATCTTTAACATTAATTCTCGGCGAAACATTAAAAACTTTTTTATTCGTTCTGATGCTATACACTCTTATGGCACTAGATTTGCTAAGAAGGGAAAGTTTCATATAGAAAGCTCTAAAATAAATTGGCAACGAAATTATTTTGCTAGTTTTGATGCTACACTTTGGAACAACACTCCTAGTGAGTTACGACACTGCCCAAAGGGTGTTTGTAACAACACTTCTAGTGAGTTACGACACTGCCCAAAAAGTAGTTTGGAACAACACTCCTAGTGAGCAACGACACCGCCCCAAAGGTTGTTTAGATCAACACTCATAGTGAGTTACGGCACCGCCCCAAAGTTTGTTTGAAACAAAACTCCTAATGAGTCACGACACCGCCCCAAAGGTTGCTTGTAACACTCCCAGTGAGTTACGTCACTGCCCCAAAGGTTGTTTGGAACAATAACTCGCAGTGAGCTTGAGCTGCCTGTGGTAAGACCGACAGCTACTTTGTGTAATCACAGACAGTAAAACAAACAGTTTGCAGTTTAGTTACGTTACAATACAATACAATACAATACAATACAATAGATATACAGGTTCTCCCCTCGGGGCTTTTCAGAACCTATTTATAAATATATACAATAGAGGTCAGATAGTTGAGGGTCTTACAAAGTCCGCTGGAGCGGCTCACATGTTAAGGCGCAACTTGGCAGCCGACAGGAAGTGCCCTCAGTGGAAGAAACAGACCACAACACCGGGATCAAGACCCTACTCTTTGCGGCAAGTGTGTGGGTTCTTTTAAGTCCCTCGACAGAGAGATCGAGAGACTGGACCTACGTTTTAACGTCCTTATCCGAGAAGACGTGAAGGTCTAACCATTTGCAGATGTTAGAGCAAAGGCAGCACCTTCTCCTCAATTATTTTAAGACCCTGAGTGGTGGTCCGGCCGAGAATCGAACCCGAGCCTCCCGCACAGCAAACTGGCGCCTTACCAACTAGGCTAACCAGGCGGCGGTTAGCTTAGTTAGTTAGTTAGTTTAGTTTAAAAATTCATCCCGTCATTAATACAATGCAAAACATTACAACAACCGATTGGCCGAAAAGTGCGAAATGATGATGATGGTGTTGTTTTTATTAGCTGATCATTAAAATTTTTTGATGTACCTAGTAGATTATAAAGTATTAATTAAAGGTTAACGCACTCAATGAGTGCATTTTTCGGGATTTACCTGCACGCGTTCATTAACTATGAACGAGAAATCTCAATGCCAAATTACCAGTTTATTGTTTGTGAACCAAACTTCGTATTGTCATCATCTATAGAATTTATCCTTCCAAGAAAAATAAACTAACGGCCTCGTTTTTTGTTGAGTTTTCCGCTCTACTTGAGACGTTGATGTTGACCCCTGAAAACGTTTTGCTCGCTGGTGATTTTAATTTTCGTACTGATGTTCGTAGTGACCCTAAAACATTAAATTCAATGACTTGCTAGAGTCAGCTGGCCTTCAACAGTGGGTCACAGGCCCATACACCTATACCCGCGCGCTTGACACTGCCAAAACTAATCAGAACCATGATCTCTGAAGTTAGCCATGACAAATGTTTTCGTATGGTTGATAATCTTTTCTGTCAAAACTGCTCCTATGCTTTCCTCTTGTGAATCTCCTGAGGTTCTTACTGAAAATTCTAGTGTATTCTTTGATTCAAAGATCCGTAACCTTAGAGAAGAAATTCAGAGTTCTGCTTGTCATTTGCTCAGCTCACGATCTCACTTCCTCCGGAACTTTGTTTATCATCTTTCAAAGAAGTCTCTTCTGTTTCGGTTTCATACATGACTGAATTACTTTCAAAAGCTAGTGCTAAGCACTGCTCTCTTATCCCTGTCCCATCAAGGATCATTAAGGGAAACTCAGAGGTTTAGCCTTACCTATCACAAACATTGTCAACCAGTCCTTTTTCGAAGGAGTCTTTCCTATTTCATTCAAGAAATGTGTCATTCGTCCTTTGATTAAAAAGACCTCTCTTGATAAGGAACAATACCCTGACTTTCGACCTATCATCATGTTCCTTTATTTGAAAAAGTTTGTGAATTATCTCCGTGGAAATTGTTTTAGTCTGCTTACCGGGAATGTTTCAGCACAGAGACCGCTATGATTCGTGTCATAAATGACATACTGAGATACATTTACTCAAGATCTGTGAAGCTATTCTAGTGTTACTTGACCTCTCGTCGGCGTTTAATACACTCGACCACCATGTTCTACTCGAGAGACTCGAAACCCGGTTTGGTGTCGAAGGTTCTGCGTTTTCACGGTTTCGTGACTACATTACCATGGTTCCCAAGTCGTCACTGTTAACAACTCATCGTCTTCATCTCAGCAATTCCTGTACGGCGTACCCCAGGGCTCCGTTCTCGGGCCATTGCTTTTTACACTATATTTTGCTCCAATTGAAGATGTCATTAGGGCTCATGGAATTGACTGTGTTCTCTACGAAGATTACATCCAATTAAATGTTGCTCTAAAACCTACGCTCGACCGACGTGAAATTATTTCTAAATATTTGTTTGATGAGTAAACAACAAGCTCTTGTGCAATCCATCAAAAACAGAAATTATCCATCTTTCGTCTTGGTTTAGACAATGATCCTTATTCAAGCATTTGCGTTGGCCCTTCTACCATCTCCCCTGTTCCCGCTGCACGTGCACTAATGACCATCATCTCAGCATGGTGCCCCAAATTAATCAATCTGTAAATCTGCTACCTTTTTTTTGCGCAACATTCGACGAATACGCAAATAATAATTGTTCTTTTTTGTTCTCAAATTCATAAAATGTTCTATGCGCATAACAAGTTTAAAAAACGTAAATGAATAAGAATAAATTGATAATAATAAAACTATACCATTCTATCTGCCTTAGAGTGACTGTGAAAAACTAGTCCATGCTTTCATCTCCTCACGCCTAGACTGCTGTAACTCTGTTTTGATTGGGGCTTGTCAAAAACAATTAGAAAGATTGCAACGTATACAAAACAGCGCCGCTTGACTTGTCACCCGAACCAAGAAGTATGAGCACATAACTCCTGTACTTCGTTCTCTTCACTGGCTGCCCATAGCATCAAGAATCGAGTATAAAATTCTTTTACTGACGTACAAAGCCATGAATCACCTTGCACCACCTTATATTTCAGAATTATTCAATCTCTATTATTGCCCTAAACGAACCCTAAAATCCTCCGACTCTAAACTACTCCAGGTTCCCCGTAATTTCACTGCTACCTATGGCGATAGAGCCTTTTCAGTCTGTGCTCCTAAATTCTGGAACTCCTTACATTTTAATTGATGTCGGAACTATTCCGTCTCTCTCTACCTTTAAGTGTTGACTGAAAACTTATTTTTTAAGAGATGATCTTTATGGTTTTATTTTTTATCATTTTTATTTGTTCTTAATTATCGCACCTTCTTTCTATGTTGTTGTTTTTTTTAACTTGTCTGATTTATTTGTATGCTTTAAACTTTCTTTTTATCAATCATTGTAAAAGCACCGAGACTTGGTGCGTTGCTCCAACCACCTATTATTATTAATTATTAAAGTGTTGTTAGGTAAGCATGTTTCATAAATCATAAAAGGTCCTGTACATGTATTAAGAGAGATTCTACTTACTCTTTCCTTTCTTACAAATCTTTCTTTTGTCTTTAAAGGAAATTATTTAAGATCAGTTGACTCGCTGGTATATACGAAAACGCTTATTCTATTTCAATATCGGTGGATAGTAACTTAATGAATCTGAAATAAAATAAGTGTTAAGTACACGATAAGTTGTAAATCAAGCCTTAAAGCGATAAATTCCTTGAAGAGATAAATTCTTGAAGCGATAAATTTCTTGAAGCGATTAATTCCTTGAAAGAATAAATTCCTTGAGGTTGAAGCTGCAGAAACAAGCTAGTGAGTGTCCCAATCTTGTTATCCAAAACACTTTAAATCTTATAACAATTCGTCCATTTTCTCAAACAACTTGATCAGTTTCTTACCACAAGGCGATTGACACGGGCAGCCCAAATGGTTGGGCAAATAATCTGGGTCCGCAGTAATTGGCTGTATGGCTGCTGCGGGTGCCCTGCCGAGATATTTATTATCTTTCTTCTTATATTTTTTTGTGTTGTATTTTTTTTTTTTTTTGTATTGTTAATTGTGTTCTACCTATTTCTGTTTTGAATTGTATAATTATATTTTGTTAACGGCAAAGCGAATAAATAAATAAATATAACTTTAGGTCCTATTCCCTATCTTTTGCGATTTGTCCGTAACAAAAACAACACGTTGTTTCAGCGAGAGCTTGTTTACTACAAATGCTGTGAAAGGCATAAAACAAAGAAGGTCTTTAAACTCTTTTTAAAACCTTTTTTTTTTAAAGTAAACTGTTCATATACAATCCACAAATTACGGACGCGAAGCGACGAGTTCCGTCCGCCATTTTGTTTCGGCGTCATATCAACTGTTTCGGAGTTAAGTATTGTCTCCAATCGCGTGTAGCCAAGCTGTAAGTATATACTAATTAAAGGTTACTATAGTTACTTATAGCAGGGTTGCCACGGTCCTTGAAAATCCTGGAAAGTCCTGGAATTGGGGGGAAAAGTTTCCAGGCCCCGGAAAGTCTTTGAATTTGGGTCGTGGTCCTTGAAAATCCTGGAATAGGCAAAAAATCTCTTTATTTATTTCCAAAAATAATAAAAGTATACTGTTTGTTAAATTTTTTAAAATAGTTTTGATATTACAATGCTGTAAAACAAAAACCGCAACTTTACAAGGCCTGAGTTTTGTCCAGAGTGACCAGTCATTGGTTGTTTTTCATTGTCAGGAAGCCGAATGATAAAGTTTGTTTTGAAAATGTGTAAAGCGTTCAGATTTTAGTTAATAGAGAAGGTCCTGGATTTCCTTGAAAAGGTCCTGGAAAGTCATGGAAAAGTCCTTGTATTTCACACCAAGTAAATAGTGGCAACCCTGAATAGAAGTGGAGAAGTAGAGCAGGTTGGTCAAATTACGTCAAACAACTTCCTAAACTATGAATTACTGGTCATTGGATTATACAATTTGAAAAGTGGGTTTGAATGAGGGGCCTTTTATCCGGTGAGTTGTAAGCGGGATAAAAATGCGATTTGGAATGAGGTGGCAACAGATCTTAAAACAGTAAAACACAGCATTAATAGAATACGTTTTCACTAACTTCCCGCAGGCTTAAAGGTACTTTTATGTTTAACGGTTTGCCTGGCCAATTTGTCGGGCAGACGTATAGGTAAAGATAGTCGGAGGTTGTAAATGGGTGCCCTATCACTTCGCGATTCAAATCCGAGCTTTCGGGCTGATTTGTAAAAATATGTTGCCGTTCTACAGATTTCCTGCGAGTCGGTCCGACTATCAGTTAACCAAAAAAATCTAAATAAAAATGACCGAAAAAAAGAAACGTTTATTAGAAGAAAAAGAGATAGAAATAATAATTTCAAAGTATATAAAGTAATTTTGCTTGTACTAAAACGGGAAATCCCGATTATAATAGCAATTAAACAAGAGATATCGTTATCGGTAAAGTTGAAATTGCCGAAACCAGTAAATGAAACAAATTTGGTTATCAGGACTGGAGGGTTTAGAAAGGTATGTTTCAGATGACTGTTTTCATTTCCCTTTTATTTGTTCTCATTGACGTTATCTGGGTTTATAAATGCTGATTACTGCTTTCATGGAAAGTGCTTGTGTACGGGATTTTCGCGCAAGTTGAATGGAACGAGTGCAAACTGAATCCTGTAAAAAGTGTTAAATCAAGTATAAGAAAAGTTGACAAACAACGACAATAAATTTTGGCAACAATATTTCGATCGGCTACACCGATCTTCATCAGGTTATAAGGATACTAATAAATGTTTTGACAAGCTTGACATATCATAATTCTTTTTCTCAATATATATTTCTCTTATTTATGTAAAATATTAAGGGGGAAATTGAGGGGAAGGGCTTCTATCTTGTGGGCTTAGAATCAGAATATTTTTGTTTGCCGGTGAAAGGGCTTACTATATATCTCAAGGGAGGTCTTGTCATCGGCTTGGAAGGTTAGTGCCCGAAGTACACGATATCTCTTTACTTCAATTTGCTTCAAGGTTCCTACTTGGGCAAATAAATAAAGGTTCTAAAAGAAACCCTTGAGGCACACAACATGCTGGTAGAGCGAATACTAGGCCTAGGGAATCTAATAGTCAAATTGGGTTACGTGACTCATTGAACAAATTAGCTGTTCCCTTGCCCAAAACAGATTGTTACAAACAATCTATCAGTTACAGTGGCTCGGTCCTTTGGAACAACTTGGCCACATCTGAAAGAATAGCTAAAAACGTTTTGGAGTAAAGTCCAACTAATACTGGTGTTCATTGTTAATTTTAGCAATACATAGCTAGTGTTTTTTATATATATATATATTTTTTAAACTTGTAAATAGTTTTAGTATAACGGATATCATGTAAAACAGTTGCAAAACTGATAGGTATTTTAACCGTTTTCAAATAAAGGAAATATTCTATTCTATTCTATTCTACTACTACTACTACTATTACTACTACTACTAGTACTACTACTACTACTACTACTGCTGCTACTACTTGTGGTGTTTAACTCTTTCTGTATGGAACACCAATAAGTCGCAGTTTAGTTCAACGTAGAAGCTATTTCTCCCACATCTGAGTCGACAAGAAGCACGTTCTTACTTGCTTCATCAACGGCGCTTATAAAATATTTCAACAGAGTTGATTAAACCACATTCATCTTACGTACAAACTTCTCACAACACAAACATTAGAAAATCTTTTGGATGACGTTTGAACATGTGGCATTAGAGTTAGGGTCACCAATCACTGAGCCCGGCGCTATAAGGATATGAAATAAGTTGAAACTACTAAATTTTTACTTGTATTTACCTTGTATTTTTCAATTCTCTTGTCATCATCGCTATCATCATCAATGTAAACAGTTTTGAATGCCAAAAGTGTTGGTTTAGCCAAATTACTGAGCCATCTCATTCATGTAATGGACAATAATATTTTAAACAGTCAAATGATTAATCATAATTTTTTCCCAAATGTTTTAATATTAAGAAAAAGGCATTCTAGGCAATTTTAAGATAAAAAAAAAAAGAAAAAAAAAGGTCAATACGGGCCTCGAACCAGGTCGTGCACACGAAAGTTAAAAGTTCTACCTTGGCGCCACGCTCGCAGAGCATTTCACTTCCGTCTACGGTCCACAATTTCCGTCCACAAATTTCGGTCTACAACATTTTCGTCGACATTTCACCCCAACAATACTCATTCATTGCCTGCGTATGCACGCGCATGCGCATGAATGAGCTAAAAATATCAAATCTCAAAAAATGTGTATTTCAAACAATTTATGTGTTACTAGCATTAAAACGTTTCAAAAAAATACATAAAACGTGAGAGAAGTCATTTATCTTTGTGTCATCTATGTAATATATATATTATTTCAATATTGAACATCCAGTTATTAAACCCCCATCAATACCTATACGCTCATTATATATAACAAAATATTGAGCTAATTTCTTTGATGATATTTATTTCTCTTTTTTTCCTTGTTTTACCAGAAAACTGTCCGCAAGATTGAAAACTCAGCGACCGACCATGGTGACAAGCCAAAGAAAGACGTCAAGATTGCCGACTGCGGCTCACTACCAGTTGATAAACCATTCCAAGTCTCGAGAAATCCAGTAGACAATAGTGAATAATTCATTTGCCCATCTCTTTTGTACTTTTTGAAAATGACAAATTTTGAATTGTCAAATAAACATTTTTTTACCATGGTACTGAGTTGTTTCCAGTGAATTAATGTACAGTAATGTTTTGTTTTAAGTGTACTAAACGTTTTTCATGCTTAGACTTCAATGTCAGAATTCGTTTAAAAGGAAGTTGAATTTTTTTGTAAATTTTCTTGCGTAAGTGGTGCAAAAAAATTGCTAAATACAATACTTCCAAAATAGTTTGGTTTGCGCAACTTAGTAAACAAAGCCGGGTCTGCCAATCTCAAAAATGATTCTGAAAAGATCGTCGAAAACGTGACAAATTGTGATACGAAATGTGAAGTAATGCAAATGCAAGTAATTTTTACATTTATTTTATAGTACATTCTGGAATTTATTACTCGTGGTACCACGAGTCAACGTTTGGGTTCGATTTCTTTTTCTTTTTTCTTTTTTCTTCATGTCGCGATTAGCGATTCGGTCATATTTGGGATTTGTCCCCGGTCCCACGCGTACCACGAGTAAAGACTTAATGAGCCTCTTGTTATCCCTGGTATCCAGTGGCAGATGCGCCTGGTTATCCAAGTTGGTAGGCGCCAGTTTATCGTGCGGGAGGCTTGGGTTCGATTCCCGTTTGGACCAACGCTCGGGCTCTTAAACTAATTGAGGGAAAGGTGCTGCCTTGACTTTCGAGTTTTAAGTTTGGCTCCAAGTGTCTTGAGCCTTGACACGAAGTGTTTTGAACCTGGCACAAAGTGTCTTGCACGAATTGTCTTAGCGTTGGCACGAAGTGTCTTGAGCCTTTGCACCAAGTGTTTTGAGCCTGGCGCACAAAGTGTCTTGCACAAATTGTCTTAGCGTTGGCACGAGGTGTTTTGAGCGCGGCACGAAGTGTCTTGAGCCTTGGCACCAAGTGTTTTGTGCCTGGCACGAAGTGTCTTACACGAAGTGTCTGGAGCGTTGGCACGAAGTGTCCGGTAACCGTAGCCACCGCGTGCGTGTATTTGTATACAACAATCAAATCAGTTTTTAACTTAAATACAAAATCCTTTTCAAAAAATCTTAACATTTTTGGCAAGACTTATTTTAAAACCCTAAACCTCGCATTCCCGTATTCCAATGTTACATAATAAAGGAGAGACCGAAAAATAAAAATGGCTTATGATTGGCCGAAATGGGTCGGGCTTGCAATTTATCTTAGGATTTGGTTGGTGCACATTCCTTTTTCCTCTACACGCAAACTAAATGCCTCAGACCAGCCTGCATACGCCTGTTTTTGTTTAACATATCAAGCGCGCTGGCTGACGGTCTGTCAACAATTATGCATTCACAGAGCCTTGGGCTTGGTACACTTCAATGCAGGCTGACTGTCCGTAAATAATCGTGCATTCACAGAACCTTGGACGTGGTACACTGGAATCCAGGCTGACGGTCGGTCAACAAAGCATCGAATGGAACAACGCACCATTAATTTTCAGGGCCCAGTTGTTCAAAAGTCGATTAGCCTTAGTCAAAGATTAAACTTTAACCCATGTTTTTATTTCCAACCTTACAGAGACGGATTGGATCTGTAAGTTTGGAATATCTGAACGGTATTTTAAAAGAACAAAAACTTTTTCTTTAAAAAATAATTCCTTCTTAAAGCTTTTGCTTTAACCCTGAGTTAAAGTTCACCAGCCCTTTGAACAACCGCTTAGATTGATTTCTTGGACTGATCCTAATACCACAACAAACAATATAATTCATAGCAAAACAACTAACCATTTTTTTTAAAAAATCTACCAATAATTACGGTAGATTTAATAAGTAATACTATTTATATACAGGAGCCCTTAGTGGCTGCACTACTTAGTATTATCATGAACGTTTGTGTTCATTTATACTTACGAATTTAACAATTTTAAATTTAATGATAAAAGCGCAATTCTTGTGGGATGTGGCTATAAAGATGAAATCAATTATAGATAGCACAAACGTACTAGTAGCTAACTTGAAGCCACTATATTGGGCTCTATGGCCACGTTGGTAGCGGGCTTTACCCCTTTAAACTACCATATAAATTAGTGCCAGAGCCTGATTGCTAGCAGCCATGGACAGCTGTTTTGGCCCTTTTAGCAGCTGTCCATGG
>JAOBBB020347690.1:0-10312 GCA_025331005.2 Zoanthus gigantus | reverse complement strand
AAGAAAGAAAGAAAGAAAGAAAGAAAGAAAGAAAGAAAGAAAGAAAGAAAGAAAGAAAGAAAGAAAGAAAGAAAAAAGAGAGAGAAGTGGTATAGGATGCATCCTTGGCCAAACTCGTAAGTTTTACTTGAAATGCCTGTAGAAGCCACAATCTAAATGACAGCTAGATCAGATAAGCCAAGTATTTTATACGTATTTGCCTTGGAAGCTACACCCAAAAGGGGATGTTAAAAATTGTCCTCGCACGTCTTTGGAAAATGATGGTTGGCATGAGTATACATAGTTTAGAGTTCTAAAAAATATATTTTTTTATATTTTTTCCGCTTTTATCCAGAAGTAATATTGATAAGTTACTCCCTGAAAAAATAATGATAACGTACGTCGGCGCGGCCTTTGGAAAACAACGAGATGAACCGAACAATGATTATGACGAAAAACACTTACCAAGTAAACTTAAAATGAGTTAAATGCATCAATGGCATTGGATGTTTTAGTGTACAGCGGTTGCCAATTTTGGGACTACAAGAAAAACATGGCGGGGCTAGTTATGAATTTGTTTGGTGTCACATTGCCGATCTCGGTTGACCTTTTGACTCTAGTTTGCTGAGCATGGGTAAATGAAGCTGAAGACTTTGAGAGATGTCATAGTGACTAAAATCTTATGGTAATGAAAGCTCTGAAATTAGCTGCTGTCCCAAAACGAAGTTTAAACGCCATCCTGAGAGATAGGATGTGAACCAAGGTCTTCTGTACTACTGATACTGTTTGTTTGTAGTGTTTTAATATTTTGAAGTAACTCTGGAAGGTTACTGGTTTTAACAGACACCAAAACAGTGAGTATGCTAAATTTTGTTTAAATTAAGAAGCAGATTTCTCTGATCTGCTGACGAAAGTATGTTTTGCTATCCCAAACGTTGCAGTCGGTTCCTTCCAGTAACTGTACATCTTTTCTGTTATGTGTTTGAATAGTGTTTCTTCTAGTTTTGCAGGAATAAATTTTAGCGTTATTTTTAAAACTAGAGCAGTTAATTAACAAAACACTTTGAGAATTAGGGTGGTGATAGAAAGGATGATTTACATATGGCTTCGGTTACAATTTAGTTTGGTCCAGAATTCGTGTTGATATCTTCCCGCATTTGTCATCTCGTATCATCTTCTAGAGAAGAAACTTTGTTTCGTTTTTTGCTCATACTAACAGTTACTCTTGTGAAATAATTATCGCGAACATTTTTGAAATTAAGTGGAGTTTCGAACTTAGTGACAGTAGTGTTGCGTTACATGATTTTTGAGAAATAGTTGTACCCTCGTGTGGAGACGTCAAAACATGGTTTCGAAATAAAGTCCAATGAATATTTGAATAAAAACATCAGTTTAGCATTTACAATAGCAACAAGAGTTGCCGTCAATTTAATCGTAGCTAAGAGGCAATGAACTTGAGACTGGTCGACGTGTTTAGCATAGAAGTTTTGATACCTAATTTAGTTTTTAAAAACTTACAAAATAAAGTATTGTTTGATTCTTTGTAAATAATACTTTAGTTATTTTACATACTTGTCTTAACTAATTCTCCGGTGTTACTGGACTCGCCGTTTAGATCTTGTTTAGAGCTAAAGCCGTAGAAGCAACGATTTTAGCATCAATATTCCAGAATGTAGAGTTGTAATTAGCGGTTTGAAATTTTAATTTGAACCATTGTTGCCTGAAAAATACAAATGCAACTTGCTGTAGCTGGCTAGCTTTCTTAAATATCTCATCTGTTTATCATCAAAACAAAGAATATTGTTTTGCTTCAAAAAGTTTTGCCATAAGTAAACACGTAAAATTAGTAGTTAAGGTGTGGCGGATATTTCTGACTCTTTTCCTCGTCGTTTACCGGCGAAATCGCCTGCCGTGACATTGCTTCCGTCTATCGTTCGATTTTGTTTGCCAGATAGGCTGTTACGGAGGAAATACGTATTTTCCGTGTTTGAGACACTCGATTGTTTTCAAATTGCGTGTAAAGACAAACAGAGTTCGAACTGTGTTCAGATAGAAATCAATCAAGTTGATCAAATACTTTGCCGACCTACAATTTGAAACAGAGGTAATAGTTATTTTACACGAATTTTTAAAAGAGTCTACGACTTTAACTTAAAAGCTCGTGTTATTTTAAAAAAGGCCAAAAGTTGATGTTGTAATATAAGACTTTCCATGCACGAATTTCTGTTGACAAGAAATAAATTGCGTTTAATTATTCTGTTTATAAAACAGTTCGAGCCTTAGGCAATATTTGAGAATATCTGGACTGACTAGTGATTTTCGCTTTCTAGTTTACTTAGAAAATTTGTTAGAAGTGTGTATATACAGTGTAAATGCATGCTTCATTCATCGACCATAATGTTAATTAGTTTGCAAGTAAATTATTTTGTTTTGAATTTGAATACACGTCTTTTGTTACAAGAATTGCTTATGAAAAATAAAAGTCTCAAGTGAGAATTAGTTTGTTTATTATTTCGATAATACTTAAATTTGCGTAGCCAGTATGTAGTGTAATATTCGATGAGCAGATGTCCAATATTTTTGTTGCCCAGAGTGAAAGATGTTCGACACGCTGCCAAAATTCGAGAAATGACGTGATAACATTGGTAACGTCTTTACAAAATTACAACTAATAAGTTGTTAGAATTCATTACGTCGTTGTAACCATATTTTATAAAACCAAAAGAGGGATTTTGTGCTAATGCTAATTTAAAACTACAACGCTAAGAATATTGGACAAAAATAACGATGGACATTTTTGACCGGGTCAGAGTAGTTGTTACCCGTATTGTGTGACAAACCTTACAGACAGTAATTTTTCAAATAGCTTTTATTTTTATTGAGTTCTAGAATAAGTTAAAGAAATTTTACATATTTTAGTAAGGTATGAAGTCGATTTATAAAGTTAACTTAAATAGTTCTATTTTTGACTTTCTTGCATGTATGTGCATTATTCAAAACATTTCCATTTTCATGAATTTACATCTTTATACATGTATCAGATTTAAAATTAGATAATAAGAAAGAGTTGTGTTGCTTTCTACATAAGTGAATTGAAAGTATAACCTGTTTTAGCAATTGTTTTAGTTTAATAAAAGTTCATAATATTAATAAAACTTTTCAACTCACTGCTGTCAAATCTCTTAGTACCTAATAAATAATTTAAAAATATCTGTTACTTATTACAACTACTTTTATTGCTAAATTTACTATACATTTTTATTTATCTACAATAGTTACAGTTTATAGGTTAGAAGAATGTACCTACAGTATAAATAATTAAACAATATAAATTTATTTAATAATTAAATAAATGTAATTATTATTTAAACTTTTATTTTGATTAAAGGAATAGAATTCCCAGGATCCATTAATTTTGTTTCTCAATAATCAAGGTTAAATACTATGTTAGAAATTTATAATACAGGTACTGAGAAAAATTACAGTAAAGTAAAAAGTTTCCTCGCTCTTAATTACTGTTGCATCATTAATTATTTAATATATATTTGCCTAATACTTTTGTTACTACTAATACTACAAGGGCACCCTATACCTTTTTTGTGATGTGTGATTGGCGCATGATCAGGCATTTTACTTATCCATGATGCTTGAAAAAGGAATTTAATTTCCTGTAACCTAGAAATCTTTTTGCTGTGTGACAGTGAACAATATTAAAAATATTTTCTGAAATGTAAAAGAACCAAATATTATGTACAAGGTGTTTATGACAATAGTTCTTTTTTTCAACAAGATTGAATGAAAAAAGATTTTACAAAGAAAAGGGAAAACTGAATGGTTTTAGAAATTTTGCATTCATTTGAACATTCTTGAGTGGTCAATAACTCACAAGAATTAATAATGGTAATAGGACTGAGTGGAGTCCAATTTGGTCTGTAATCATACAACAAGTTAATAACAAAATGGGATGATCGAGAAGCAGGAGTCCAATTTTTTTTTTATAGACTGAATTGGACGACACAAAATCTTGTTACCAATTAATCACAATCATTACAATTTCCGAAAAATAAAAAAGTACAGTTTTAAAAATTATAGCTTAAATTAATTGTAATTTTTCCTTTATCTGGGTTGTCAAAAAGAATTAGAATAGCTGGAGATGCCAAAAATTAATAGTAAGGGGAGGTCCCAAAAAACATAAAACACATCTTACCCTGATCACTGCCTCGATCATTCTTATCTCGTTTTTCACAGCCAGTCGCCATGACTTTCTCTTCTCTATATGCATGAACTGGTGTGATGATATATTTTGCAAGTGCACTAAATATGGTAATTGGACGTGAAAAATCTTTTATATTTTCAATCGTGACACACTCGAATTTAAACTAAGATTTTTATTCCTTCCTTTCAAGTTTCTTTTTGATGTTTACTGTTCGGTTTTAATTATTTTAGTGTCGTGCAGCTTCATTGTTACAAATTGAGCTACATGCATACAGAATACCGGTGCATTTTTCAGAGTAGCCAGAGAAATGCACCGATTGCCGGCTTATTTTGACAACTCTGTGGAAAGCTTGTTTAATTTCTGAAAAAATAGATATGGAAAAAAAAAGCTTTAAAAATGGCTTTCAACAGTTTTTGGAAAAGACCCTTGCTTTGAAGGTTAAGTTGTTAAGTTGCTATTAATAACAATCTTAATCTATGTTGTGATTGGTGGGTTTCACTGAAATTACTTAAAATGATTGGCTCAAGAAACTGTCCTATTACAGATGTCCGATTACAGTCAACTGTCTGATTATAATTTTGCAGAATAATTAGTGCAAAATACAGCAGTTTATGCACCAATCACATTTGAGGAAATTGTAATGATTGTGATTAATGGAATAGCAGCATAAAGATTTATCTTCAGTTTATTAACTAGTTTAAAAAAAAAGCATATAATTACAATATTTAGCAACATTAGACCAGCATGCATGACACTACTGAGTGGAGATTTGCCAGTGGAACAATGCTGGAATGTTTTTTTTTATATTGGGATTGTATGCAAACATTTCTTTCCAGATTCTCCACATATTTTCGTCTATTGATATTGATGTAAAAAATTAAGGAAATCAAGCATTCAGTGACTTGAAAAAGACAAAAAATAATAGTAATCAGATCTTGTAACATAAAATCATTTTTAATGGATATTAATAAGAATAATGATTCAACTTTCAGTTTATGTCACTTTCCTAACTAACATTACGTATATAACAGTGAATTGGGTGTTGATTGACAGCAATTTCTAAAAATATTGAGTTTGAATGTGAAATAAATCTTGTGATTAAAGATTATTTGAAAAAAATTATTTCAAACATTTTTTCTCAAAAG
This sequence comes from Zoanthus gigantus, assembly GCA_025331005.2. NCBI lineage: Eukaryota > Metazoa > Cnidaria > Anthozoa > Zoantharia > Zoanthidae > Zoanthus > Zoanthus gigantus. The sequence goes on along the minus strand of JAOBBB020347690.1, from coordinate 4,972 downwards.
AAAAACAAATTTGAACATAAATTGTATATGATTACAATAATTTTTTAAAGTCAAAACTACCTACATTCATGTATGTTAACATTATAAATAAAATTAATATGATTTCTGTTTTTGTATTTAATTCTTGAGTTTTTATGTTGTTATAAACCTAACATCAAAATCTAAATTATTTAAAACTAAAATGGATTTCAATACAAAAACTCAGTTACTGTGATTTGGGTAACTATTGTTATTATATTGTAGAGTTCATATATATCTACATATAACTTGTAAGGTATAAAACTGAAATTATGCTCAAAATTATAAAAATATGCATAAAAAGTAGAAGCATTCCTCGATCCATGAATGTACTGAAGAATTGGTGTGATACAATCAAAGGAATTCTTGGCATATAACTAGTAAATGTTTTAGTTTTGGAATGATTGTTTAAAAATAATACTACTAAACAGTTAAAATTCAATTGATATTAATTTTTTCAATTAAATTCATTCTAAAACTAGCTGCTGTGGGAAGGTCATGCTTCTGTGAATCAACTACATAACTTCATTGTAGCCTATTCTTGAAGCAATATAGTTTTGCTACGTACATGTGCTCCATATGTTTTTAGATTTAGAATTTAATGTAATATGTATACTGGTCAGGCAATTTTATCATAATTAGTTTGCTTTTCTTGGTCAAATAAAATGATAAGTAATCAAGATAATTTTATAATATATAACATACTGATTAAAACTCACAGGATGACTAGTTGTTCCTTCTGATAGCCATCAGGATAATTAAACTTGTGTGGAAACTGAAACATCACAGGATGTATGCTTCCCACTTTTTATCCCTAGTTTTATTAGGGTTTAAATGACTTAACTGTGTATAGAGAAAATCATTTGTTATGTTATTGACATGTTTATGGCCTAATAACTAAAAACTTTTGTTCTGTATGAAACATATCAACAATTCATATAACGGATTAGCCAGTGCATTAAACGCTTTAATGAGCAAACAACAACTTTTTGCATTAATAATGTTTTGTTCTGTAATATATCTGTTAGAATTAATTCCATTCTCCTTCTTTCACAGGAATATAAAGAAAATCCACTAAAAGTGCTCTATATGCAATTCTCAGATCACTTCCATTATAGCTGTTGAGAAAGTTAGCAACTGCTCTTGCCTTGTACCAGAACTAATTTAAGAAGTTGGAAACAGAAAATGAATGGTGATGGTTGAATGATTTTTATTGTGAGAACTCAGTGTCACCTGTTGGATGTTTTGCTACAAGTCTATTGTCCTAACCCCAAAATAACTTTACAAAATTGACAAAGAAAATTAGAATGTCTGATTTAGCTAGTAATATTGATTCACGGGCAGCAGCTCGGAGGAAAAGAAGGGAGCAGAGAATTGAAAGCAGACGGAGGTCTGATCCTAGCCTTCCTGTCACAGAACTCTCACAGCCAGTTACAGATAATGTTGCTAATACTTCTTCAGACAGGGGAGGGAAGAGTGAGATTGTAACAAGATCCAGGTCTTCAACAGACACTGAACTGTCAACTGGTTTGACCTCAGAGGAAAAGAGAGAGAAGACAAGGGAGAGGGAAAAGCAAAAAAGAGACATGGTTAGTGAAAATAAAGGTTCTGTAATGCCAGTAGTTTCAGACATAACTACATTGGGTCTTCGAGAGCGAAATCCAGAAAATGAATTGGACCTTCCTGCTGTTAATGGAGTGGAACAAGGAGCAGATTTTAAGTCAAATAAAGGTCGCTCTGTTGGCTCAGCTAGTAAAAGACAAGGCTATGAGAATTATACAAAAGCTTTGCGTAAAAAGGAAACTGGAAGTGAGGTTGACAAAAGGAAACAAAAACTTGCTTGTAGAGATGATGTTCATTACTCTGATGAGGAACAAGATGATGCTGGAATTGGGCATTTGAAAGTAGATAAGGTCACAGGAGAAATTAAGGCTACAGCTGCTGTTAAAAACATCAAGGAGAACTATTTGGCATCTGCAGCAGGAACAACTGCAAAGGCACCCAGAACCGTAAATTTTGACAAGCCAGGTAATGTTAAAAAGCAATGGCCCCCATCCAGGCCTACACCAGAAGATGATGAAGATGAGGAAGATATGCCCAGACATCGTCAACCTGTTATAAAAACATTTGAGCACCATGAAGAGGATAAGGGAGGGGTGGATGAGGAGCACGTGCAGTCTGTTCACTCCCTAAAGGGCCATTGGTCATCCAAGCCACTTGACAGGAATCACCCAGCACCAGGTGTTAACAAACCCCATATTGGTGTGAAACAAGATAGTGCTTGGATCAAACATTTTCGACCTGTTGTGGATGAGGGTGATGCACCCAAAGAACCTCAGTGGATGCAAACTGTCAGACAACGCAGATGGTTGTCCACTGTTCGAGCTCGGTTCCCACAAACAGAAGAAGAAGCACGTGCATTTGCATATCGCTCAACAACTCCCCAAAAACCAACCCAACAAAACCCATACACAATAATGCGGTCAAAGTCTGACTTAGATGATGAATTTCAAGATATGATGAGACGACGGCGACAAAAAACTGACGATCTTAATTATGATTCCAATTTTAGAAGTGGATCAACTTCTCGAGTGAGGAGATCCATGTCTTCTTTCAGTGAAGGAGATAAAGATAGAGATAGTGTTGATTCTTTCCTTGTTTTAAATAAAGTTCCAATTAAAGGACCTATGAAAGAATACAAAAAAAATGTTCAGATGGAACGTGCTAGAACTACTATGTTAAACTGGACATTTTCAACTGATCAGCTTGAAGATCCAACAAGATTTGATTTACCAACTCCTGTTGATCTACAAGCAATGGATGGTGAAGATAGGGAAATGGGAATCCACAGTATTAGTTCGTCATCAACTTCTTCAGCAGTTTTTCAAGATGAAGATGTACCAGATGCCAGCAGTACTCCGTATCCATGGAGACATCATTCTGGCTCAGAGAGCAGTGATGAGCCAAATTATTCTTGCAGGAAACATGTGAAAGACATAAAAAGGACACTCTCTGAAGCTTCACAAGGAGAAATAACGAAGGGAAGTGTGGACGACCTAGAAGTAGTTCCCAAAGTCAAAGATGTGAAGGAAAGGCTCCATTCAAATAGAGATAAACCAGTACATCGGACTACACCAGAAGAAGAAATTCAAGCAGTTTCAAAAGCTAGGGAAGGGAGGGAGCAGTTGAAGTTAAAAGACAAGATAGATAGTGTGAGGCCAAGTGCTGATGATGATCTTCAAGTTTGTCCCAAAGTGAAGGATGTAAAAGAAAGGCTCACAAAGCCTAAAGATTTTGTCAAACCTAAAGGAGTTCAGATTGAAGAAGATGAACCAGTGCCAAAGATCTCTGACATCAAAAATCAGTTTTCTGTCCAGCAGCAGGAAAAACTGAAACATTCTGGAAAGCCAAATATTGATGCTAAGAAACTCTACAGGGGATCTGATTTTGAATCTGTTATGGCCCATAGGAAACAGGCAACCAATGAAAATGATGTTGGGTCAGGTAAGGCTGCTGAAGAGATAAAGTCTCTTGCTTCTGACATTGCAAAGACTTTTGGAACAGATGAGAAAAACAGAGATTTGGATCAGTATGCAGAAGGAATCAAGGATGAGGATCTCCATTCTGATGGTGGAGGGCATGGTCTGCATCTTTTTTATAAAAATGGCAAATTGAAAAGGCCTCTTTTGGAAAGAGAACTACAAAGAAAAACTGAAAAGAGAAAGATGGACCAAGGAAAACCAGAAAATCAATATGGTTTTGAAACTGAGAGACAGAATAACAAGTTAATTGTTGCAGCACTTCCAGGATATTCTGATGACAGCACAATAGCAGATGCTGATGTTGAAAATGGATGCTCGCAAAAAATAGAGAAAAGTGAAAAGAGCTCTGAAAATGGATCAGATCAGTCAGAAGATGAAAGTGATGGTGATGATGATTATTATGGAGAGACAGAAAGTGAAAAGGAGGAGAAAGCAAATGGTAGTGGTGATGATGAAAGTGATAATGATGGAGAAGATGGTAGTGATGAAGAGAGGAAAAATAGGAAGAAGTCTGACCCAGGTGATACTGAAGAAGAGGATGATGATGATGAAGAAGATGATGATGATGATGGAGACATAGGCAACAAAGAAACTGAACAAAATCCTATTATTGAAATTCACAGAGACAAGATTCCTCTCAAAGTTAAGGTTACAGAAATCACAAAAAAAGAAGAAAGTAAAATTCATGTTGAAGAAGTCTCAGAAAAAGAAGAATCAAAAGTTAAGATCCACATCAAAACTGATGAACATATAAAAGTTAGAGTTGAGGAAATAAAAGAAAACAAGATAGTAACCTCGAAAGTGGATGGCATTGTAGATTGTAAAAGTGAGACTAATGACAAAGGAAATATAAAGGTTATTGAAAATCTAGAAAAAGAGAAAACCAAATTACTGAAAGATGATGCAGCAAAGGTTGTAGAGAGTGAATCGTCAGATTCAGAGAGTGATTCAGATGTTGATGATAGTGATGATGAAAGTGAGAATGTTGATGATCAGGAGGATGGTAGTGAGCTTAGTGTTCCAAACACAGATCGGCCCTTGTCCACATCATTTGAAGTACTGAAAAAAGTTAGGAGGCCCATTCAGGATGAGAGACCTAGTTCTTTTTCTTTCAAAAACTCTGCAGATGACTCTGGCCAAATCATGGACAAGTAAGTTTATCCTATATTGTGAAATTGTAGCACACAAGATGTTTGATTTCATTGAGCATTGCAGGGTGGGGCTTGGAGTACATATATAGCCCCTTTAGAGAAATATATTCATTTGCCTCCTTATTCCTGGTAACATTAGTACCTTACTGTAAAGTATACCCACAAGAACAGTCCTAAGGATTAATGGTAGATCAGTTATCCTACCCCCCTTCTTTGACCCTCTCGCCCCCTTCTGCAAAAGTACAGAACAACATATTGAAC
>JAOBBB020347599.1:0-10312 GCA_025331005.2 Zoanthus gigantus | reverse complement strand
TCCATAAGGGAAGAAAACGTGGTGATAAATCAAGTCAACCAATTCAGTCAAAGACTCCCCATTGCAATGATACGCCCACAATGGTCCAGAGAAAGACAGGAAAAGGAAGATGGAAGCAAGCGAGGACAAAGTCATTAAAGAGAAAATCCGCAAAGCAGAAACAGTTTCTCGAAATGAACGTCAGAAGAAAGAGCTCGCAGTTTTTAATACAGGTAGGATTCCCCTTTTCTGATCTTTTCTGTGTTTTTTTTTCTTTTTCTTGCTTAAGATTTGTTTGACTTGCGTTTGTTTGTTCTCTTTTTTTGCAGAGTTGAATAAGCTTGCTGGTAGTAGTGCCATAGACGAGTTGAATGTAAAATGTGGGGTGTGTAAAGAAACAAAAGTGATTGCTGGAGACCGTACTGTTTCTAGAAAAGTACAGCACTTCCTCAAAAGTAGGTTTTCTAAAAAAAAAAACGTTACAAATTCAGAGGCAATCAACATATAGACACTTTACTCATAATAATGTTAAAACTCTATGAGATTTTATAGATTCTTATTCATCTGTTTTCTGCTATTTACATCACTTTGAGAAGTGCTGGGAAAAATATGAGAGGCTGAAAAAAATGCATCTGGATCAAGAACCATTGATACCTTGTTTTCCAAAGCAAAGAAGAATCATGCTGCCCAACAGCCAAGTTCTCTTGAACCAGATAATCAGAATATTGAAGATTATTTTTCTAACGTAGATGATGTGTAGGTGTAATGCAAATATAATATTTGGTATTTTATTTTCCTCTTCTTATGTTCTGAAAAACTAGGTAATGGACAAAATTTATCTTACAAGGTATTTAATTTGTAGAATTCTTGCACCTCTGAGAATTTTATTATCAGCAAGTCGGTGTATTTTCTCCTATTGCTTTGTATTTGTACTTTACCGATGGCTGACATAGAAATGACAAGTACACTTGTAAGAATTATATGTGTTTATGTTCTTTGAAAATATACAGTAAAGTGATGTTTGATAAGTTTAAAATAAAGAGACTCAATCAAAGGGATTGTATGTGATTCATTAGACTCTTCTGAGACCTTATTAATACAATGTTAACCTCGTGTTCTTTGGCTAAGTCTCCCATTACTTACTGATTGCAAAATTCCTTAATGACCTGTATTGCAGCTTTGATGATACATTATTTGCTACATGCCCTGGTGATACCAGACCAACTTTCTCATTTTCCCCTGATGAGCGTATTGAAGAGACAAAACAGTATTGCGTGGAATTTCAAAATAATTCTACAGGCAATGCATCTTTAATGTCCTACTCTGGAGACAACGATACCAACGTTGAAGCAACACTTGACAAACTGAAGAAATTGATGACACCCTAGATGAAAGCAATGACAGTGTGGAAGAGGATGGTGATCTAACAGTGTTTCCATGGTATGCTACAAACTACTTACTTAAATTGATCTTCAGAAGTTTCAGAAATGAAAATGGATATTTTGTAATCCCGGTCATAGGTTTATTTAACGACTCACTGATTTTGTATTGAAACTTTAATTACAGGTCACTGGCTTCTGCTGATCCCCTGGTGAACAACCTAAATGAGTTAATCCAGAGTGGAAAATTGCCCAAAGATTGTATCTACTACAAATTTGACAGCAATACTGCAAAATATGCCCTCGTTGAGTGGTCAAGGAAGAATGACTTTAAGTGGGACGAGGATGTGCTAGAATTTTTTCAAACCATTAAGTACCTTGGGGGAGCAGCAACAACCAAATTTGTCCGCGGCCCATGTCATCATGGAACAGGCAGAGGTGGCATCAAGGAATTTAACTTTTCAAATGCAAATCTTGGCGGGCCATCTGATCATGCCCTAAGGAAAGTTCAATCAGGTTATACTCCCTTCAGCGGTGTCTTCAAAGGTCTCCTAGAAGCTTTTCAGGCTCTCGTTTTTAATGGTCCTAATCCATCATCACCAATTATCAGTACCAACGTTGTTCAAACAGTAGCCTGTGTCATGGCATTAGATGGCACAGCTTTAAAACCATGCATACAATTTGATGATCGTCTCAAAATCTGCGTTGGTCTCACAGACCCTGATGATTTAGAATTTGTCACAAAGCATCCACAGTTGTCGAGTAAGGAATTAAAAGGCAAGTTCGTTACAGAGGCTGTGCCATACTTTCTGACAAGCATGGACATGAAAAATGCCATGCCAGTAGCTGTGTATTATGTCACCAAGTCTAAAAATGGAGAGCAAGTGAAAGCAGCAATGGTTGAGAAAATATGTACAGTGCAAGAGTGCAGATTATGATGCCAAGATTGAAAAGGCAACAACCTGATCGTGTCGATGGCATCTTTAGGACAAGACTATTGTGTTGCACTACGTACTTACGGCGCGCCCCTCCAGAATTGTCCCTTCTTGCTGCAATGCATGATGCTGTTCACTTGGGAAAGAGCCTGAAATGTAGCTGGTCAAACTGGATTCTATGGTTCAAGGGAACAAGGTCAACACTAGCAATTTTATACAACTTAAGAAGAGAGGCTGAACCTGAGCTACGAATGAAACTTAAGTAATTGCTTACAGAAGAATCCGTGAGAAATAAGAATCGAATGGCCTTCGACCCAATCCTTCTGCTGACAACGCCAGAGCTTCTAGATGTACTTCAATCTGTTAACAGGGTCGTTTACACGATAGTCCCAGAAAAATATCGGATGTGGTCAAGTAATCGCCCTGGTATGTATCCTCATCCACTTTCTGTAACGTGTGGTCCCTGTGGTAAGCTGCTTGTGGTTGATTTCGACCCCCTGAAAAACATTAGCAAGCTTCTTCTGGTGCGCCTCCACTCCCCAGCAGATGCCATCGTCCTAGTCGAAGACCTTCAAAATGCCAAATCAGTAGCATTTTCCAATGGTGTGGCCTATTACACAGAGCCAAGTAGTAAAAGTATCCGGTTCGTTGTTGTTGAAAGAAATGTCGCACTCAAAGTAAGCACACTAAAGAAAAAAGAACTGCAAGCAAAACTCTAAGAATTTCACTTGTCCACAGAAGGGACTGTTGCACAACTGAGAGAAAGACTGCAGAAGCACCTTGATGAGCTACAAACGTTCGATAAGAGAACTAAGAACAGCATCGCGGGTGTGTCACTGGAAAGACCATCAGCTCTCTGTGCGCTTAGTGATGGCATTCTGTTGGTCGCGGATGATGCTAGTGGATGTTTTAAGCAAGTGTGCCTCAATTTTGATGGTGGTGGTATTCAAGGCACCAGCACAACAGCTAGGTATCCCCAACTTATGAATGTAATCTCCATAGCGTTTTCAAAAGAAAACAACTGTGCTTTCTTCACTGCCAGTGGTCGTCTAGGGGGTATTTTTAAGCTTGAACTGTAAAGTCGCCAAGTCTCAACAGTGTTGAAAAAACTCTGAACCCCACTCTCGTGAAAGGGACATCGCCTGTGTTGCAGTTGATGAAGAGGGTGCCCTTTATTTCACTGACATGAAGAGCAGGCAAGTGTGGAAGATGGACAGCGATGGTTTTGTCGGTGCATGCTGGTAAAGGCTAACAGGGAGCAGCTGATGGCAGTGCCCTTTTTGCAGAATTTTCACAGCCATATGGAATTCGCTGTGAGGGTAGAACACAGTACGTCACTGATGCATCTACAGGATGTGTGAAGTTAGCATCGCCCCTGGATGGTACAACAGAGTTCGTCAAACACCTTGGCGACCTATATCGTAACTTTGGCGTTCATTTGAAAGGCCAAAACACCATTGATGCTTCCCTGGTAGATGCGAAGACGTGCCTACAGAATCTCACTAGCTACCGAAAAAAATGAGTTTCTGATGTTCAACAGCAGCTAGAAACAAATAAGATCATCAACCGACCAGAGGGTACAGTATCCAACAAGACCAACAAATCGTGCGAGCTGATATTAAATAGCGTCAAACAACTTCACGCATGGTTCTCGGAAACGTGCTGGTGTGGCTGTGCTTTGCTGTGATCCTTCTGTGTGCTCCCTTTCGTCTTCTAAAGATGGGGATGGCCGTTTCGCCCTTGTTGAGGTCCTCTTTCGGAATTCCAAAATTCGTTTTGCCTCTATCTATGCTCCAAATGGAGACCCTGAACGGAGTCATTTCTTAGACTCTATTGCTGCTACGTTTGATCCTTTGGCCTGTAACTTAAATGCTGGTGATTTTAACACTGTTTTTGACCCCTCTATCGACCGTAGAGGCGGCAACCCAGAGCGTGGTGCAGATTCCCCTGATCGTTTACGTGATCTTCTTCGTACTTCCTCCACCACTGATGTCTGGCGAGCCAAGCACCCCTCTCTTAAGTCCTTCTCTTGACACAAATGGAATGGAACTATTGCATCGCGCATTGACTCGGTTTGTCTCCCCGCTGTCGTGGTGGGATGTGGTAAAAAGCTCACATAAAGTTGATTTGTCTTGAGTTTTTTAGAGCCAAAACTCGGCGCCGCAAGTCTTTGTAGCAACGTTTAGCTCGAGACATTGAAACCCTTAAGTCTCATCTTGATGAAGGCCACCTGTCTTTCCTTCCTCATTATAATGAGGTTTTAGCGCGCCAACGTGAACTTGATTCTATCGCTGTTCGTGGTGCAAGAGTCCAAGCCCGTATAAAATTGGCGGAAGAAGATGAAACGTCTTCATATTTTTTCCGTCTTGAACGTAATCGCGCTGCAAATCGTGTTATATCTTCTGCTGAATCTTCCAATGGTCTTATATACTTCATCTTCCCTTGAGACGTTAAGCGCCTTTTGGGAGTTTTACAGTTCTCTATTTACTTCAGATGGTTCCGAGCCATCAGTCCGTTCCATGCTTTTAAATCACTTGAATTTGTGCTTATCCTCTGAAGAGGCGGCTTCCTGCGAAAATTCACTGACTCTTGATGAATGTTCTAAAGCACTTAAAGGTATGGCTAATGGTCATACCCCTGGACTTGAAGGTCTTCCCAAAGAGTTCTACGTTACCTTTTGGGAGTTGTTAGGGCAGGACTTAGTTGATGTTTTAAACTATGCTCACTACTCGGGTTCTATGTCATCCTTATTATACCAGTTTGTCATTGCGGGATGTGCAAACTATTGTTGAGTCTCTTAACAATATTGTTCAGGACGAACCAAAGATTAAAGAAATTGATATGTGCAAAAATATTGAGATGCTGCCACGGCGACTTTTTATGTTGAGTCTAATAACAGTGGTAATAGTAAAGAAGTTAATAAGAATGTAGAGGATGTTGTTACGGTGACTTCCTCGGGCAGTGTCTCCAAGAAAATTTAAAATAAGTAAAGCTTAAATGTAAATTTAAAAAACACCAAAAAGAGTAAAACCACTTTCAGCTCCGGGAAATTAAATGCATGCTCCCCCCCCCCCCCAGTGATGGGAAATCATCCCCAAAAATTCCCTATGGCAAGGAAGCACCAGCCATTCCCTCTCTTGATGCTATGAGACATGCGCTTCGGATTGACTCGATTCATCCATGAGCAAAAATGTCTTGTGCTAATCATTTTACTCTCATAATGTGTTTTTTAATGTCCGTAAGTTGCAATGGTCTGAGGGATGCTTCTAAGAGAGACAGCCTCCTTCAGTGCTCAATACCTACTTTCAATACCTACTTTCTCTGTTTACAAAAAAATCGTGGTGCCTCTAATCACACTTCAAACCAATTCAATTGAAAAATACTGTGGAAAACGAGCATAAATAAAGCAAAGACACCGAAGGCAAAGTTGATGTATCCACTGATAGTAAATGTAGTGACTTTAAAGGTTAGAATGGCATTGTCAGTTGCTGTGATAACGATAGCTATGATAGCGAGATTGAAATAGAAAATGAGATTGAAACGGAAAATGAGATTGAAACGCAAAATACTTCAAAAGAAACTGCTCCAGAATAACTTAATGATGAGCCTAACTGACAGATAAGTAGCCATTTACTATTTCTGCGGAATATTTAAATTACGAACAACGTCAGAAAGCATGTGCATTAATGTTTTAAAGCTATCTTTAGTATATGACAAACTTTCACTTTAACGCAGTTCATTGAAAAGCTGCTTTGGATTGCTTACCTACGTTTTGGCAGCCATGTTGTTTGTGTGCAGGCAAACAGTTATGAAGATTTTTAAAACATACACAACAACTTTTAGTTTTGCAAACATGTTTCGGCAGCGTCTTCTGCCTTCATCAGTGCTTTAATGAATTAAGATACAATTACAAGTATAGTTTATATAGTTATGAAGATGTATGTCATAAATGTACTGCAACCTAGATAGACATTCAAATACATATTGTACGGAATAATTGCGATACAGTCTGCCATCGTGCCACGAATTGCATTTTGGAAAGCCGTTACACATTGTGCAAGATGTTGCAGTTTTAATTAGAATTTGGTCCCCAATGAAGATACCGAAAAGACTTCAAACCCAATTCAAATGAAAGAGACTGTGGAAAAGGAACAAAAAAGCAAACACCTTGACAGTAAAGTTGATCTATCCACTGATAGTGAATGTAGTGTTAGTTGCTGTGATGGAAATAGCTATATACGAGAGAATGAAAAGCAAAATAGTTCGAATGAATCTGCTCCGGAAGAAATTAATGTTGAACCTATAACTGAAGATTCAAGAGTGTATTAAGGAACAGTACTAGCGGGTTCTTTCTGATATTGAGTTTTCGGCCGAGACCAAGAATATTGATTTGGCGACTGAAAACTATACTTCTTGAAGTGACTCCCGCTTATATTGTAGCTTACATGACGTTTTAGTTGTTTGATTAAGATTAACTCTGAGTAGACTCAGGGCACCCATCTTGGATTGCAAAACTGCTTGATCTTTCGACTACTATTAGAGCTCATGTTATGGTAAGTTCATGACTCTTTTACAATGTTATCATTCTTGACATATTGAACGTTGATTATCACGTCAATGGTATTTTTATTGTGATTTTTTACCTGTATTCTCATCTTAGCCGTGTTATTGTAGATCTCTATCATCGTTGTCAGAATAAAATCTTGCATTGAGGAGTCAACAAGCTTCATGATAGAGATAATAACACGTAATGGTGGTCGTCCAGGGCTCAGTACTACAGTGCGAATTCAAGATTGAAGACGTCTCGGAGTCTCTTGCAATGGCCCTCCTTCAAAACCATTGTTTTGCCCACCAAGTGCAGAGCACAGTACCAGCCACGAGTGCCAGTAACGAGGCAACACAAGCCCCTACACAACTTGGACAAAACCTACAGAGACCAAGGCAGGACATAGGAGTTTCAGAAGTGGAATGATCATATTTTTCCCGCCGCTGGGAAGTTTTTTGCACTGGATCAGGAATTGACGAAGCTTCTGCACCATCTCAATTATTTCAGTGTGCAGGTACCGAATTGGGGGACTTTGTCTTGAAAAATAACCCCACAGCAGCTTCAGATTCCCTGACACAGTTGCTCAGTTGCATGCATTCCGTGGCTGTCATACCTGTGGCAACCTGTGTCCTTCGCATTGAGTTACTGCAGCTCCGTCAGAGTCGTGATGAGTCACTCTGTGCCTTCCCTGCAAGAGTGCGCGGCAAAGCAGAAACGTGTGCATTCAAGAGCAAGTGTGAATGTGGAAGAGAAGTTAATTACACTGATCACGTGATAAGTGATAAGAGATGTAACAATGGTTTGTACGACCCTGACATTCGCCGAGAAGTCCTTGGGATCGCTGAAATCTTGAGTAAGCCAATCAATGATGTCATAACCTTGGTTGAGATTAAAGAAAAGGCACGCAATGCCCTGCCATTGTCGTCCTTGTCAGCCTTGTCATCATTTCAATGTCAAAAAACCACAGTGGTAGATCAAGCCAAGAAAGCCAGCTGCCCAAGAAGCGCAACTGCCTATAAGATCTATATGCAGGGAGCACGAGGCTGGAAGGCAAAACCTAACAAGATGTATATTGAGTGTTACCAGAGCCACCGCACCACCTACATCATCAACGTAGCTTTGATACAGGCCAACAACACCAGTATGCCGACTCCTACTTCCCTCACGTCTGTTGAAATACCTGCCACCACGAAACTATGCCACCATATCTTCTCCAAGGGCGAGTGGGGACGGGCCCAGCTCCGAGACCATCCCAGAGTCCCGATAACCATATCTCTAGACAGATCAGGACCAACTAGACGTTACTGCCCAACCCCAACAACAGGTACCCAAGCAAGTCTCTGCAATCGCAGACACAGAATTACAATCCAACCTCTGGTCTCTAACTGACTACCTAGCCTGTGGGTTCAGACAAGAAGATTTGCTACCCATTAACCTCAGCCTATAAGCAGCCAACTAATCCTCTATTGCCATAGAAGGAGCTTTCTTCGCAAAGCTAACAACTTACTCCAGTAATGAGACATCATCATGCCGCTCCATGTTCTATGTAAGCAGTTCCGTGAAAGATATGTGTCTGTCATATGAGACACTCTTCAACCTTGGTCTCCTGGCAAATGACTTCCCTTACAGCCAATGAGTTACTGATCCCCAAACCAGCAACACTATTACAGCACCTTCAATCAGCGCCACAAGATCAGTCTACCACGGGTGCTGCTCATGCCGCCAACGTGAAGCAGCACCTCCATGCCCATCTTAACTGCCATTTCCCTGTACACCTGAGAACAATGAATACACCTGTCCCAATGTGCACTACCCTCCAAGGAAGGCCCACCTATCCAGATACACGTCGACCAGAACGCGACTCCCAAGGCATGCCACACTCCTGCTAGCACCCAATGCTAGCAGCGTGTATATGAGGCCCTCCTCCGTTATGAAGCACTTGGTGTCATCGAACGTGTACCATATGTAGAACCAGTGACACCGTGTCACCGAATGGTGATCACTTGCAAACATAATGGCTCGTCATGCCGCACCGTCCATCTGTCACCACTAAACAAGGGAAACCTTTGCTATGGAATCACCGTTCCAGCTAGCGCATCGAATCCCAAAAGACACAAGGAAGTCTGTCACCGACGCCTGGAATGGTAACCACAGTGTCCCACTGCACAAGTCTGACCAACAGCTGAACACCATCATTGGCATTGGCGTTCCACATAAGCACCTCAGGGGTTCCTTTCATCAGGAGACAGCTATAACCACCACTTCGATGCTGTCCTATCATCCGAGTGCAAGAAATATTGTGTTGACACAATCCACTACGACAAAGAATTGAAACAACACTGGTGGAGACCATCGACCTACTCATGCACGTTGGCCAAGCAGGCATTGTGCTTAACCTGGACAAGTTCCAGTTCGCACAAAGGGAAGAGAACTTTGCAAGCTTCAGAGTCTCCGAGACCACGATCGAACCCCTCCCAAAATACCTCAACGCAATTAGGGATTTTCCATCCCCAACCTCATTTACAGATATCAGTAGCTGGTTCGGCCTTGTCACTTAGGTGGCGAATTATGCCCAAATCTGCGATATAATGGCTCCATGCAAGCCGTTCCTCAGCCCACGATGTCAATTCATGTGGTCAGCCGACATGGAGGAAGCCTTCCTGGTATCTAAAAAAGGGATTGTCCAAGCCATTCTCAAAAGGTGTGGAGATATTCGATGTGCAGAGACACACCTGCTGTTGCCCAGACTGGTCAAGACGTGGCATTGGGTACTTCTTACTTCAGCAGCACTGTAAATGTTCTTCAGGCATGCCAGATTGTTGCCCAGAGGGCTGGAAAATCACCTTGGCTGGTTCAAACTTTCTGTCTTCTGCTGAGGAACGATATGCTGCTTTTGAAGAAGAAGCCCTTGCCGTCGTGTGGGATCTAGAGCAGACACGTTATTTCCCGCAAGGCTGCGACAATCTTCTGGTTGTCATTGACCACAAGCCATTAGTAGAGACTTAAGAAAATGGTTTGAATGCTCATACGTCATCAGACGCAAACCCTTTTTTTGGAAGATAAAAAGGGGTTAAGTAGATGGATAAGTGTTTGCCCAGGAAAGTATTCCATAGAGAAGTGAATGAGCGTTAACATAACGAATTTTGGAGAGAAAACCGATGCTTCTTTTGATTTTTTTCAAAATATGTCCAACCTTTGTTTTAAAAGACAGTTTAGAATCAACTAGACGCGTACACGCGTTTACTCGGGCTACCTAATGTTTGGATTCATAATGAAGGGTGTAAAGTTTATTTATGCCAAGTTTTAGGCTTGTATCACAAAATGAATGATTCGGCCTAAAAATTACAGTTGGCCGCTCTGCTAACAACCTCAGAAACGCGAGCCATAATTTTACGCCTAAATTAAAAACAAAGTAAAGAAAATCTCTTATATCATAGTCATTGTCAGAAGTTTACAAAAAAATCAAGAACCAT
>JAOBBB020347512.1:0-10312 GCA_025331005.2 Zoanthus gigantus | reverse complement strand
CACCTCAAAACTTCTCACGCCCTAACACTCCATCTTTTCCTTCTCCCCTCAATCATTCTCATCCCCACCCCCTCAGTCTTTTCCTTCTCCCCTCAATCATTCTCATCCCCACCCCCTCAATCTTTTCCTTTTCCCCTCAATCATTCTCATCCCAACCCCCTCAATCTTTTCCTTCTCCCCTCATAGGCCTCAATCATTCTCATCCCCACCCCCTCAATCTTTTCCTTTTCCCCTCAATCATTCTCATCCCCAACCCCCTCAATCTTTTCCTTCTCCCCTCAATCTTTTTCATCCCCACCTCCATCAATCTTTTTCTTCTTATTATATACCCACTTTCCGATGTCAGGTATATATAGCAAATTACTGTATAAACTATTGGTGATAGAAACACCCTTAAAATATGTCTACCTGTAGTCAAACTTTATGAACTTTTGCTTCATATTTTTTCATTGTGTTCTTCCAAAAACCAGCAGGATACTTTTGCAAAATAACTGCAGTGATGAAATTTTGAGACACTACTTTGCTTTATACTAATTTTCATTTCGTAAAAATGAAACTGCAAATTTCAGTTTTTAAATTCACAATTTATTTGCCAGCTGTCTTCCTAGCTGTATTGCTCTAACTGACAAACAGAGAATTACATTATAATATTTTTCTAAAAAGTAAATCATGACGGATGCGTTATTTGTTTTTGCTTAAGAAGTATGTAGCAGAGTAAATACCTTTGTAACCTTGTAACACAACAAAACCAATTCTATAGCTAAACATCTATAAATACCAAAATAATTAATACAGATATTCTTAGAAAATAAAATTGTAGAAATTAATAACAACAATGAGCAGGATAAAAGTGTTTGTAACTCTTGATCAACTAATCAACAGTCTCATCAATTACTTCATGTTTGTACTTTAGATCAAATTTTAGCTAGTTGAAGAAGCATGTCGCTTATCTTACGTGGATAGGACAATCTTCCCACCGAATCCATTGCGATATATAACAGCATTAAATTTCAAATTTACATTAAATTAAAGTTTTATTTTCGCTTTACGCTTGCAGTTTAATGTTTCTTAAAGAAGCGTAAAGTTACTGCTGCATAAAGCATATTAAAGCAGCAATATAGTTTACTTAAAGATCAACTTTACACAAGGAACGTAAAGGGATTTTAAATTATTGTAAAGAAGCTTGCGTAAAGTTATCCGAAAGGTATCCTTTAACTAATTGTGAAGGTTTTTATGATGCATAAATTGTCGCGATGAAAGAGTGGTTCGCCTCGGCGAATAAACTAGTTGCAGTTTACATAAAATTATCTTCTTTAGGGCTTTAACAAAATTGCATTTTTATGAAATGAGACTAATGCACAGCTAGTATTACTATTATTCTATTTTTTGCTTGTACACGTGGTTTCATAAAAAAAGAATAGCCCTTTGATAGATTTATAAGTTTTACACTGTAGTGAAAAGAATTTAAACTAATATTTATTTACCTTTCAGTACTGTTATGTTAGTTGGAATACAAGGCGATGGTTCCAGGGGTATAGTACCTGCTCTACCTAGCCTCAGGAAAATAGGCGGCTTTCGTATTCAACGGTGGAAAGACAGTTCTTACGCACTGGCGGGATCAACTGGCCCTGGTCGTCCATCTTGGGTTAAACAGCAACAAAAGCCTAGGCACCGAGGACCAAGTGTAGTTAAAGTATCTATACCATTGTTAAAGATACCAAAAGGTAATGCTTTCTGTTTAATGAATGTTTTCTTCCCAAATGGTTCGGCTTCCAATGTCCTTGTGTGACACCAGTCTCATGATCCTTCAAATTGTGTCTTCATGTTTCTTGGCCTTTTTGTTGTAGTGTTAGTTTCCTGGGTTTGCCATTTACCCACATCACAATATTCTTATGCACTAGTCAATTGAAAACCCGGTCCTCCGACCTCCTGGAAATAGCAGGGGAAGCAATCTTTGAGCATTGTTATGTCTTAACTTTTTCCCGGGTCAACAGGTGGTGATTGCTAGAGCCCAGGCCCTTTTATTTTTCCATTGATGCTTTTCCAGCTATATAACCCCATGCAAAGACCCTGTAAAAGGCGATTTTTTCCATGTGGCTATGCCCCATTACTTTCCCCGTAATTGCCCGGGGCCGGGGTTTCAGTTGATTTATGCATTGAGTAGTAATTTTACAAATGATGATATAAAGCTGCGTCGGTACGAGTTGTAGGAAATATTATTTTAAGTCAGGCACCTTCGAAGAAGGCAAAACACTGTAACTTCTTTTTTTTCTGTTTTTACTTTTCAATTGTTACTCAGACGAAGGTTTAAAATCGGAAAGGTCAGTGTTTTTCTTTCATAATTCTAAAAATGAAAAAAAAGTTTACATTTACGAAACGTTTCTTATGTATTTTTGGCTACGTTTACATTTTCGTTCCCGCTTTTGCACTCGTCACGTTTTCATGGATAAAGTTGGTTAGATTCTTATTTCTTGTAATCGCGCAATGTTTTCTTGGGTCGCTAACAAGACCAACGCCAAAATGAAAACTGTTTTGATATGTTACGAGATTGAAGAAATAAATTCCTTGACATTAACAGATCAGGAAAAAAATTCAAAAAATGAATAAAGTTGATAAGCTAGATCTGTTGTGTTTGGCAGAACAGAACTTCTAGCAACAAAGATTGGAGTATCAGTAGAGGCTGGATACAGTATACCCCAACGAGCTCGGATCAAATCAAAGTGGGACAAACAAGTAGCTAAAAATATTTAAAACAGCAACATGCGCTTATTCATTATCTAGAAGCACAGAACCATAGAAAGATCGAAAATGCTGAGGGTCAATTTTTGAGATGGTTGAAAACCGGACTATACGGAGAAAAACTCTTTGAATGTATTAAACTGGCAAACGTCTCCTGCTCCCGGCTATTTAGTAGCGAGAAATGCGACCATTACTTTTTGAACATTCTAGTTCCAATTGACAAAGTCTACACAACAACATTTCCAAACGGAAAATATTTTTCTGCTTTGCAGGCACAGTTATTGTTAACATCCGAAGTGAAGGCTGTGAAGACCGTAATAGGAGCCCCGGATGTGGTCAAGGAAACATTTGGGTTAATGGAAACGACTATTCACTGCACAAGCGTGGAGTTAATGTTGTGATCCTCCATCCACGTTCTGGTATATAAATTGTTACACTTTTTTTTATCTTTATCTATTAGTGTTATATAAATACTAATTAATATGAATATTGTTTTCTTCATTTATCTTGTTTGTAAGTTGTTAATAAGACGGTATAAAGTTATTTGTTTTAATTTTAGTGCAAATTAATAATAATAATAATAATAATAATAATAAAAATAACATTAATGACGCAGCAATAAAGATGATTGAATATCACTAGGGATCACTTGACTAGATGTCAAGAGTAAGATGGCAGGACAGGATTACTAATGAAGAGGTCAGAAGAAGAGGTGGGGTGGAGAACCTTGAACACATATTAAGGAAGATGACATTGACATGGTTGGTCATGTAAAACGTAAGGATGGGAATAGCATACTTTGGAGAGCGATGGAGCTGCAAGTGGAAGGTAGAAGGCCATTAGATACTCCAAAGAAGACCTGGAGTAAGATAGTGGAAGAAGATATGAGGAAGCTAACCATCACGGAAGATATGGTAGAGGATATAAAACAATGGACGCAACTCATATCACGTCCAACCCCAGGAATGGGAAACTAGGGACGATAAAGAAAGATGATGATGATGATAATGATGATGATGATGATGATGATGATGATGATGATGATGATGATGGTGAAGATGATGATGAATATCACTAGAGAACGATTAGGATGTGAATCCGCAAATGGTGGGCAAGAGAGAACCTAGATTTGCAAGTCTTTGCCAGCTTTGTTAGCTCTATGTCTGACATTTTGTCTCATTGATAACAGCTGTTGAAGCCTTGAGCAGTCTCTTAAATTGTTTTATTGTCTATGTCGAAAACTGCAAGGTTGATCACTCTCAAGGAACTTTAACCTTAATGTACCATCTTCTTACTTATTCATTACATTAATTATAATTTGTAAGGGTGTTGTTTCGTTTAGAGTGAATACAGTTCTTATTTGGAGTGTATAGTTTTACAACCTTAAAATTGAAAAACAAGTTAATTATTATCTCATTGATTTTATAGGTCGCATTTTAGCACGAAAAGCTTTTGATACGCACGGTTCAAAAACGGCAGGAATGAGATTACGTAATTATCTTTCCAAGTTACAAAGAGGGTACGTACAATTATTTCAGTCATTTTAATGTTTTTTTTTAAAAAGAAAAATAACTGGAGGTGTTTTTATTTATTGTATTCTGCTTTTTTTTTACGAACAGGGAGATAGTTCTATTGTGCGTGCAAGATGAAGCATGGAAATACCTTGGCTATGCTAGAGGGCAACTGAAAAGAATCGGTGCAAGAGGACTTGCTTTTGGTTATCGCGGGTCATTTGCTGAAGTTGGAAGTGCGAAACGAGGTCGGTTACCAGCATGGATAAGACAAGATCAGCACATAAAAAAACGCGGTCCAAGTGCGGTGTCTGTCAGGATCCGCTTGGGCACAGAACAGCAAGGTCTGTATGTTACATTAGTTAGAAGCTAACTCCGATTCGGACATGCGTAGAAGTATATTAATGCTATCTTGTGATTTTCTCTACTTAACTTTGCAATGATATTACCCCTATACTAGATTAGAGCATCCAACTCTGTAAATTCACACACTGTCTTAGCTCGACAGTCAGTATCGCAAAATAATTTCTTTTTTCTTAATTTTGCATACCTTGCTTTATCCACTGACCTGAATTTTTGTTTTCATTTCATTTATAGTTCGCCTAACTACAATTTGCCAGGGTAGGAAAGGTGCCATAAGATGTGGTGCTAATAAGGTAATTCGCATCATTTCTTCCTTTTACGGACGAACTACCAAGAAATACTGTCGTGGTCCAATCAGGACGACAAGTTGTATCTCGCAGAGAAAACCCAAACGGAAAGCTAAAGAAGAATGTGATGGAAAAAGATCTTGTTTCCTTTCTGCATCAAATAGCATTTTTGGCAATCCATGTCGTGGAACTCGAAAGTATTTGAGTGTTTCATACAGATGCATATATAGTAAGTTCACATAACTTCTTACTGATTTATTTTCACAGTTGTTTATCTTGCTGTTCAACTTTTTGCAAGTTTAGAGTCCTGATATGAAACATATTTAATAACCAGACATATTTTTACTAAGTTTCGTGTTTAAGTCAACTAGAATTTTCAATAGCTGTTCATTATGAATAAACATGTATTTTTACTAAGTTTCGTGTTTGTAAGTTAGCTAGAATTTTTTTTACAGAATTTTAAAGTGATAAACACAAAATCGTAAAAGTATTTTTCAAATCATTTTTTTTAACTTTATGTAACCATTAATATCATAAAAGGTAACAGCATAAAGCACATAAAGTTCCAAAAATAAATTGAAAAAATTGAAAAAAAAAACATTATTTTTGAAAACTACAATAGTTGCGCTTTGTGCGTGCTAATTTTGGTTGCCAAAGCTCTTCTGGAAAAAGGTTAGATTGGGGAAGGAGGATCCAAAGATTTCCTCTTTGGCTAAATTTGTTACAATAAATAACTTCGTTTTCTGAGGGTTAACTGTCTTTGAAACTTTGCTTCATTTTACTTAGAACCAAACCTCAACTTTTTACATCTTAGATACGAGCTTTTTATCGTATACCACAGCTGTGAAGAAATGTTAACTGAAAATTTCATAACTCTAAAAATGTGCCTCGTTTTTGCTGATGGTTTTCAGCTTGGCCGGCTTACTTTTTTTGTTAGTTTTACGATAATATTTAAGACCCAACCATAGGTAACAGATTTCTCCATTCTATGTTTTACAGAACCACCACCTCCAGGCATCACCAGGCCTCCTCGACCAGGATTACCGCCAGGTGAGTTCCTTATTGTTTATTCAAACTATGTACTCGAAATCATAATAAAAAATGAACACCAACCCTCTCCCCCCTTTATTTCACTCAAAATGCTAAACATAAGAAAATAAAAAGGTATAAAATTTTGCGTTTTTGCAAAACCTTAGTAAATAGCATTAAGGACATCCAAATAATAACATTACATGTAGGTACATGCATTATCGTAATTTATGATATAGATAAGACCCTACCCACGTTCTAATTGGACAAACACCCATGTTTTATCAGATTATAAACAATAGAAAAAGGTATTTTATTGTTTTTTGGCGTGTAGAATCTATATTATAAAGCAAATGAGGAAGCGTAAGCCGTGTATTAGACTGTGATAAAACACTCAGGGCATTTGAGAACACTCGAGAAAACTCGGGTTTTCTACATTTCCCTCGTGTTCTGAAATGCCCTGAGTGTTTTATCACAGCTTTATTTGTTAATGAAAGCAGGTTCCAAAAATAGGTAAAAGAAATACTATGCACAGAAATAGCATTTGGAATGTTGTTTTCTGAAGATTTCTGAATGACACTCGATCATCTTAAACAGTATTGATCAAATATATTTGGTCATGTTGACGACATGATACACGTGATGATGATGATGATGTTTGATGATGATGATGATGAGGATGATGATGGTGATGATGATGTTTAATGATGATGGTGATGATGTTTGATGATGATTATGATGATGATGATGTTTGATGATGATGATGATGTTTGATGATGATGATGATGTTTGATGATGTTGATGATGTTGATGATGATGATGATGTTTGATGATGATGTTGATGATGATGATGATGATGATGATGATTTTTGATGATGATAATAATGATAATGATGATGTTGATGATGATGATGATGATGACGGTGACGATGATGATATTTGATGATGATGCTGATGATTGATGATGATGCTGATGATGTTGATGATGATGTTTGATGATGATGACGATGATGATGATGGCTATAAAAAAGATGATGAAAATAATGATGACAATAATGATGATGTCGATATATGGCGATGATGACAGCAATGATGACGATGATGATGTCAATAACAATGATTTAATAAACACTGCTTCTACAGTATTGGTCAAGGTCTTACTATGGGTTGAAAGATTGATGACTAACAAATGCTTATATGTTTTTTTTTATTATTTTATGTTAAAAATGTAGTCCCTCCCTAAGCGCAGCGTAAAGAAGCTATTTCCATGGAAAAAATCAAGCAAATCTGACTGCATGCCTAAGGGTTTTTTATTAATTGAAAAGTAATTCATTGAAAAACACTGTTGTTAAGTCTAATTGCGTATTATAGTGACCATTTCTATAATTGCTTTAAATTTACTTCCAGGTTCTAGACGGCTTAGAATAAGAATACGCAGTGAAGGTTGCTCCGATCGCGGCAAGCACGGTATCTGTGGAAAATCGTTTGTTTGGGTTAACGGCAAAGATGTTGTCAAACGCAAGAAACGCGGGCATAATGTCGTTGTTATTGACTATCCTTCTGGTGAGAAGAATTTCTAAAATGTTATGAACAATTCATTGTTAGTAATAATAACATAGTTGGGTAGATAGCTACCTGCTAAAAAGCTCGGTTAGAACTCGATGGTATTGTCAAGTTGTACTAGTGATTTGGATGTTACTAATGATGTTGATAATGATGATGATGATGATGATAATAACAATAATGATGATGTTGATGATGATGATAATGATGTTGATGATGATGTTGATGATGATGATTATAATGATGATGTTGATGATGATGATAATGATGTTGATGATGATGTTGATGATGATGATTATAATGATGATGATTATAATGATGATGATGATGATAATGATAATGATGATGATAATGATGTTGATGATGATTATAATGATGATGATTATAATGATGATGATGTTGATGATAATGATAATGATGTTGATGATGATGTTGATGATGATGATAATGACGTTGATGATGATGTTGATGATGATGATAATGATGTTGATGATGATGTTGATGATGATGATAATAATGATGATGATAATGATGTTGATGATGATGATGATGATGATGATGATGATAGTGGTTTGATATTTGTCTTCCCTGCAGTCTAAGACTGAATTACGTAGTAGTAGAATTAGTAGATAGACATTTGAACAGACATAACTAGAATACTGCTGAAAAAAAATAGCAAAACAGTTACTACTCATCAGCATGATGCCTAAATTGTGTGCAACTCTACAACTAATATAACATTTAATAGAAAAGGACTCTGCTGGACGAGTTCGGCTTAAAGAATTTAAGGCACTCTTAAATATCCACATCATACATAACATAGGCGTTAGCAGCTTCACCATGACCTATTTACACACTTGTACAACAGCACCACAACCACCGATGGAAAATCCTTGAAGTTGATTTGTCCTTGAGAAAATCGGAGCACCCAGACAAAAACCCTCAGGGTACAAACCCGAGGGGCTAGCTGCCAGGTGACGCCTGGTACTCAATTTGCCAAGCTGTAGAAAGCTGAGTCGGCTTTGTTGGAAAGAGGTTAAAACAAATTATTTATAAAACATGATCGAATGAAGAGATGTTAGTTATGGTGCTAAAGAAGTTTTAATTATTTTTTTGTGTGTTACTGTGTAATTAGATGTAACCATGATTTAAAATTACTTTTTAGGTTCTGTTTATATGGTTAGGAATTTCGACACTCATAGAGATAAACTGGCAGGCCGTAAACTGGGATCGTTCATTGCGTCCCTTCGGGGAAAGTAAGATGTTTATAATTATCAAAATTTCTTTACTGGCACTAATAATGTCAATAGTAGTATTAGATTAGTACTAGCGTTATGAATTGTATTAGTAGCAATGGATTCGGTGTATTAGATACAAGTGTGGATTAACAATGCTAATAGTAGTAAACTGAGAAGTAAAAATAGTAGTAGTAGTAGTAGTTATTTTTGTTGTTGTTGTAGCAGTAGTAGTTATAGTAGAAGGAGTAGTAGTTATAGTAGAAGTAGTAATAATAGTAGTAGTAGTTGTAGTTGTAGTAGTAGTAGTAGTAACAATAGTAATAGTAGTAGTAGTAATATCAGTTCTAACAGTAGTAATAGTTGTAATGTTAGTAGAATGTAGACGTGGTAGAAATAGTAGTTATAGTAGAAGTAGTTGTAGCTGTAGTAGTAGTAGTAGTAGTAGTAGTAGTAGTAGTAGTAGTAATAGTAGAAGTAGTAATAATAGTAGTAATATTAGCAGTAGTAGAAGTAGTAGTAGTAATAGTAGTAGTAGTAGTAACAATAATAGTAGTAGTAGTAGTAGTAGTAGTAACAATAACAGTAGTAGTAATAGTAGTAGTAGTAACAATATAGTAGTAGTAGTAGTAGTAATAGTAATAGTAGTAGTATAGTAGTAGTAGTAATAGTAGTAGTAGTAGTAGTAGTAGTAGTAGTAGTAGTAGTAGTAGTAGTAGTAGTAGTAGTAGTAGTAGAATCAGTTCTAACAGTAGTAATAGTTGGTAGTAGAATATTAATGTAGAAGTGGTAGAAATAACCCACAATTATTGTACAAAGTTAAATCTGGTCTGATCATCGCTATAAGTAGTTGTAAAAAGGTGACATATCGAGCGTTCCCCCATTGTCAAAGGAACTAACTTAGACCACTCAAGTTTAAGTTATTTATTTATAACCATGAGAAATATTAACAGCTAATATAAGTCAGTAATGTATAGAATATACAGAAATATAAGTCTCCTTTCTCTGCATTTGACTTTTTGTCTGCGTTTTAGTTAATTGCAATACGGACGTTCTTTTAATAGCAAAATTGTCTGCGTGGTAATCCAAAATGACGGATCGCTTATTTCAAAACCGGCCATTGGATGGCTGAGAAGACTTTCAGGATTTCGCTACCGTTTCA
The DNA here is from genome assembly GCA_025331005.2 of Zoanthus gigantus. Classification (NCBI taxonomy): domain Eukaryota; kingdom Metazoa; phylum Cnidaria; class Anthozoa; order Zoantharia; family Zoanthidae; genus Zoanthus; species Zoanthus gigantus. Next base: position 423 of record JAOBBB020347512.1, on the reverse strand, counting down.
TTCGATCATATCAAGGAACCCTCGCTTTCATTGGATATACAGGCTTCAAGCGAAGGGCACCAAGATGGCTTAGAATGGTCCAAAAGCCAAAAGGCAAGGGCCCTAGCCAAGTGTCTGTGTCTATCCGCTTGCCAAAGCCCAAAAGAGGTATGCATAAGTATTGAGATTCGCGCAACAGTTATTCAACCTTCCGAGTTTCTACGAATTTATTTTTTTCCTTCGTAAAATCGAAGATGGTGCATATAATTTATGCGCGTAGGGCTGGCATGTCATTAACTCGGCTAAATTCGCCGTTACAAATCACACCAAGTATTTTCATTTTATTTTATCATTGAAACCGTTTGAATTCGATCACAAATAAAAACGTTGGTTTACCATTGCCACAAGCGCAACGCTCAGGTTTACACGCAACGCATACACTAC
>JAOBBB020347333.1:0-10316 GCA_025331005.2 Zoanthus gigantus | reverse complement strand
CGGAAAAAAACTAAAAAAACTCTTGGCGACAGATCCTTCGAAATTGCGGCACCAACCCTCTGGAACGAAATTCCGTAATCCTTTCTATATTATATTTGTATCTGCGCATTTGAACATCTATATATGAAAAATGCACATTATAAATCTCATTATTATTATTAAATTTCATTATTATTATCTCTGATGATGCCGTTGTACGGCGAAAGCTAAGATCTTTTAGAGTTTTTTAAAAAATTTTAATATCTATCACAAAATTTTTACAACAGCTTTAGGCAGCTTTTACCATTTTACATATAGAATCTTTTTATCCTTCAAACACTCTCGTCTGAAAAAATTGGTTTTAATGCCCTAACCGGGAGTCGAGCCCGCGTCTCCTGGTTACATGTATATAATTAACAGTCTAGTGTACCCACGCTTACAGGTCTTACGCATCTGTTGCGGACATCTTCCAAATTCAATTTGTCACAATTTTAATATTAAATGTTGATTGGTCAAAGGAGGTGGTTTATCCACTTACGTCTGACTGGTGAGTATTTAGGAACTGAACAAAATATAGAACAGATACCAAAAAGATAGAATGGATGCCAATGCACAGTATAAATCTCTTAATTAGCACTACAATTGATAGCTAACCCTCGCTTTGCGAGCCGCCTCCTGAGCCCGCGAGTAGTCCTCCAGTACTTTCTGTAACCTCTTCTCCTTTCGCTTCTCAAGAGTGACCAGGCCTTCAGTTACAAGAGCCTTTCCGGCATCCTCTCCACCTTCTAGCAGTAACGTCACAAACTCCTGCATTAAAAAAAACAAAAAGGCTAAACTTTATTAAGCCATTGGAGCATAATGATGGTTAGTAATAGTTTTTTAATCAAAGCAATTTACGCATTGAAATAAATTGTCTAGATTTGATTCTTATAACACAATTTAAAAAACGCAATTGTTCATTTGTTTTAAAGAGTAGTTATTATTGCAAACACTCATTCTTTCTTTCTATTGTACAACAAAGTAGGATTAGCTCCTCCAGACATTTGCCTAATAACGATGGTTAAGTATAAATAAGTATAAATACCTGCCCTGGAGCTTTGTACTCCACATTCAGCAAGAATTGTCGGTTCTGTACGAAATCATAAAGGTTGGTCAATTTCTGTTACAAGACGCATAAAGAGTCAAACCAAAAATCATTCCAGTTTTCTGCGCATAATCACTTACCAGCACAGAAGCTCTAAACGAATCGAGGGCATCGGCAACCTGTTCCACCTACACACAAAGCAACAACAACGACAGAAGAAGAATCAAGTAATTAGCTCTTCCTCTACCATTAAAATTACGATACTATACAATAATATTGTAAGTGAGATGTTTAAAAATTAAATAAAAAGTATTACAATCCACCTTTCCGAGGATTACCCACTCCCCATAAGTGATACAGCGAGTTTATTGTGAAGATGGTATGGCGTCACCTGTTTTAATTTGATTCAACACGGCTATTACAAAGTGTAAGAAGAAGAAGAAGAAATATACTGTTCACATGCTTGTTCCGTATAAGATGTTTGGTGAAGTCAATTTCCAGGAACTTGTTTAACATCATCAGCAACCTCAGACTGATTATCAACAATTTGAATGATTATTGTTTTCCGCAATATACAACATTATTTCAGCAGTACCAATACTAGTTTCGTCATCTTTGCAATGATGCCAAAGTAAACGGTGTCGAAATCCTTAGAAAAGTTAGTTGTGACAATCAACGTCACCTCTCTGTTTCATGGCCTTAATATGTTTTCGCCTATGGCTTGTTATTAGCCAATATCAAAAATACTATAATACTCTTTGTTTGTCTCTCCAAAATTTTTTCGAAGCCATTATTTTTATTTTTTAGGGACTCAAGATAACAGCTGATTCAACTAAACGCAATCATTCGCCCAAAGAGGCAACGAAATTAAGTCATTCGCCCATTGAAGCAACAAAGTTAAATCAATCGCCCATTGAGGCAGCAAGCTAAATCAATCGCCCATTGAGGCAGCAAACTAAATCAATCGCCCATTGAGGCAGCAAAGTTTAATCAATCGCCCATTGAGGCAACAAAGCTAAATCAATCGCCCATTGAAGCAACAAAGTTAAATCATTCGTCCATTGAGGCAACAAAGCTAAATCAATCGCTCACTGAGCAGTGAAGTTAAATCAATCGCCAACTGAGGCAACAAAGCTAAATCAATCGCCCATTAAGGCAACTAGCTAAATCAATTGCCCATTGAGGCGGCAAAGTTAAATCAATCGTTCATTGAGGCAACAAAGTTAAATCAATCGCCCATTGAGGCAACATAGCTAAATCAATCGCCCATTGAGGCAACATAGCTAAATCATTCGCCCATTGTTATATGTGACGTAATAAGAGTGATATGCCCGTTCAAAATATCGAAGTTCCATACATTAAGCGTAATTTTTTTTCCGTTTTTTTTCATGAATGCCGATTTATAAATTATTTTCTTTTCCGTTATGACAATATCATTATACAAAATTTAACATCAATATCGTCTGTATTTTAAAAGTTGTGATTATTCAAAATTTCGCATTATTTAAATTTACGGTAAATTTTATTTTTCAAAGTTTTTTTAACGAATGAATGTTTATGGGAGTAAGCCCCTCACCATCAGCAGGACCAAGCTCACATAGTTTACTTTAAACCTAGCACGCTGCACTTTACCTTACCATTGGTAACTTCTAGTGTATTCTATATATTTATTTCTCATCTAATGCACACAAATATGCATTTTACAGTCATGTTTTGGAAGTACAACTCCCATCCGTGTGTTTTACAAATGCCGTTAGTTTAACTTGTTAAGAAAAAGTTAATTAGTATGTGTATTCGAATGGTGACGAGTGAAATTAGGAAATAATTTCACGAGTACGTTATCAAAATTCTTAAAATTTCAAGATTCCTTAGGCAAGAAAAATTCGCTAAAATCTTAATAACATGCACGAGAAATCATTTCCTAATTTCACAGCTTACATTTGATTACATTTTAATATCATGTCAGACAACTTACGGCTGACGATTTAAAAAAGTATACTTGTTTTTATTGTAATTTAATCAGTATATTGGGAAACAGTATATTGTGTAAATTTTAAAAACTAACGAATAGTATGTACTACTGTATTAAGGTTTTTTTTGTAATTTTTGTAATTTATCTTCAGATTTATAGTCCCTAGCCACAGTCCTCAGCCACAGCATTGAAGTTAATGTTTACCTCTCTATTTCTAAAACTTTTGTAATTGTAAAAACAAATGTGTGTGTAATAAAGTTGATTGATTGAAACACGTTGGATTTTAAAAACTTAAAATTCTCTTTAAAAATTTTTAACCCTAAGAAGTAAACTTATTCGATCAAAACGTCAAGAACGATTGGTAAAAATCGACTTGAATGAATAAGCTAAGCTAAGCCGCCAGTGCTAATACGCTCAACCTTTTGATTGAGATCAGTTAAAACTTCAAAAAAGCACACTTCAACTGGATATGTTGACAAATTATCTTTTAAGTGTTTCGCATTGGAGAAGGAAACTGAGAAAACTCAAACTTAAAAGCAGAAACGTAAGTTTAAGATGCCAAGAATTGTTGCCGACACAAACAGCGTTTTCATTGACTTTGTAACGATATAAAAAGAGAACAAGTAATACACCTTTTTCTAGTCATTAACGCAAAATAGTCATTCATTTGTGCCGGGAGTTGGGTCAATCAAATCATTGTATACATTCATTCACGCTACACTAAACTTTATTAGCGCGGAGAAAACTTTCAATAGCGCGAATGAAATATGCGTGAACATTCAATAACATCACTTCTGGACATTCATGCGCATGGAATGTAACGTCAATAGCACGAACTGACAAACGTTAGGGAAAATGGACATTCTCCGCGCTACTGAAAGTTTTCTCCGCGCTAATGAAGTTTGGTATAGCGTTAATGAATGTACAGTGATTGTATTGAACCAACGCTCGGCACAAATGAATGACTATTTTGCGTTAATGACTAGCAAAAGGTGTAATCTGACCTTAGTGTTAATCACATTACATTTAGGGAAATTGAACTAGTAATTTGAAATTGAAATTTTTTTCTGCTGTTTGGCTTCTCTGCTTCAGTTTTAAACGCATCGACGTCTTCCTCGCTAACCTAGACGTCATTCTGAAACTGCTGTTTTGGCAACCAATTACGAATGAAATTTCACGTCAAAACTGAAGAGTAATGCAAAAACAATGCCCAATGCATTGCTCAAGTAGTACGTCAGCCATTTATTTATTCCTGTTTACGTATCAACTTTTGTAGTTAATAGGTCGTTTCAGATCCTTCATATCACGGCATTTTGAACACGTTTTATATTTTTTATGTTTGAGAAATAACGTTTCTTTTGAAACATGGTTTGCCACAGGCAGCCCAGGCTATCAATCAGTGCTACAAGCTATACATATAGAACACAACAATTAAAGATCACGAACAATTTTGTAATAACAAAAAGCACAATACTCTATCTTGTATTCGTGTCTTAGATTCTTCCTATTCTATTGGAATCGTCAGAATGCTGAATTTCTTTGAAACTGAGCCGTTTATAAATAAACAGCCCTCCCCCTACATAAGAAATGACAAGACTGGATCAACATTTTTACCTTATCTAAAATCTCCTCTTCAAAATCTCACTTTAAACGAATCGCTCTCGCTCGCTCGAACTCCAAATATCGCCACACTGTTAAACATTCTCCCCTCTGGAGACGTTTCAAGGTCGAGCGAACCTCCGTTGCGTTATTCCCCCCGAGCCTCGCCAGCCTTTGTGCGGGTTTAAAATAAACACTTACAAAGTTTAAGCAATACTAGTGTATGCGTTGAAGTAGAAGGTTTGTTTGGAACTTTTAAGTGATGGATCGTCAACAACCGGTCGTGCTTTGGCAGTTGTGGTAAGTCACTCAGCTTTACAGTAATGTTTGACTGTTTGGGTTGAAATATGCAATGATATAGATTGTTCTAACAGGGTTATTAACAATTATGAGTACTACGAAGGCTCATACAGTGTTCAAAGGGAAAAAATCCCGGAGCACGCCATGGAAGGAAAAGAAAATGTTGGTGCAGTTTGGAAGAGTCTGAACACGTACACTCTAACACGGATTGTAAATAAGGTCCGAGATAACAAGAGCGTGAGGTTAGCGAAGAAAGGGGATTGTTTAGAGACTGTTTTGGCTTACAGTAATCTCGGACGAAAGGCATTGTAACCCTTGATTCAAATGTGCAAAGAAAACCGTAAATGCCTCAAATAATCCAGCTTAAAATTTCAAAATACCAAGTGGTCGAGGTAAGGTAAAAATATTGATTCCAGCGTTGCCATTTCTTATGTAGGGGGAGGGCTGTTCATTTACAAACGGCTCAGTTTCAACGAAAAAAACAAGTAAAACTTGAAAAATTCAACTAAAGGGCCCAACAACATAGCTATTCGAGTAAATAAGAAAGATTTATGCAGAATTAACGGAAAGGAGTTGTGCGAGTAACGAATACTACTTTAAGCTACCACTCATTGATCAAGTTTCTAAAATAACACAAAGGCGCTTATAGCAAATTAGAAAGTGTTATTGTAAAGATGATGTTAACATCAAAATAGCATTCACATAATCTAACATGGGTAACATCCCGAAGGATCTCCGTACAGGTGTGGTATACAAGTTTATTTGTGCAAGTCGTGCAGCCAGCTATGTCAGTGAAACAAAGTGTGCGTGAGCACTTAACGATCGATAAAATGCTGCATATTTATAAATACTTTAAGTATTCAGAGGGATGAAGTCACAATGCAGTAATGCAATACACATTGCTTTAACATTCTCGATAGTGCTCCCGTGGGCTTAAATCTTAAAATCAAGAACAGCTCCTTCACATTAAATGGCAAAAGCCAACACTTAACCAATAAATAAGGCAATTCAACATAAAATTATCATTATAATTAACCTGTTAGCAAGTTTACATATATAAAGTTAAACTAACGGCATTATAAAGCACACTGACGATGGGAGCTGTACTCCAAAAACATCTCTGTAAAACTCAAATGCGTGTGCGTTACACTAAATACAGTTGTCTTTTACTCAACAACTGTTATAGGCTGCAATTTAAAAGAGAACACGATATAAAGCTGAGACTTACGTCCTTCGGAAGGGTCACGAAGGCCAGGTAATACTCCAGAGCTTGAGGTGGAAAACTGTTAGATATAAAATGAAGTCATGATATATTCAAGGAAAAGACAATGGAGAAAAGGTCTGACAAAAGTTGATAAAAATTGGGCAATTAGCCAAACCATGAAACCAAAAATTGTCACTTCTTACCCGTGGAATGAAGGTGGCAATGGACACAGCTTTGAAAGGGGCAGCACTTCCCTCTAAAACAAAACACTCGCTTAAAACATTCATACTTTTAAAATTAAATTTATTGCTAAAAAGGAAAATGGTAAATGGGAGAAGGCGCCTCAAAAACTTGCAAAGAAAACTCACCATGGTTACCCAATAGTGTTAGTAGTACAGTACTGAATTTGTATAATCATACAAATAGCCATGATGTTCAGAACAATAGAACTTTTAAGAATATGGTATAGTAATATTACACACTGTGACACGCTGTGTTTGGCCTTGTTCTGTATCCTAAAGTAGTGTTCTGTATTTTACTGTCAAGCTTTGTTCTATTGACAATCGTATTGCATAGAAATGGTCTGCACCACTCTCTCCTGCATTAAGTTCAATTGGTTTGGACTGCTTCCTATTGTTTTGCGTTTAACTGGTTTGACTACTATCTACTGTATTGTGTTGAATAGGTTTGGACTACTCACTGTTGAATTGTGTTAAACTTGTTTCCACTACTCTGTATTGAACTGTGTTGAGCTGGTTTGCACTACTCTCTATTGAACCGAGTTGAGCTGGTTTTCACTACTCTGTATTGAACTGTGTTGAGCTGGTTTGGACTCCTCCCTGCTGAATTGTGTTAAACTGGTTTCGACTACTATGTATTGAACTGTGTTGAGCTGGATTGGACTACTCCCTGTTGAATTGTGTTAAACTGGTTTCGACTACTCTGTATTGAACTATGTTGAGCTGGTTTGGACTACTCCCTCTTGAATTGTGTTAAACTGGTTTCGACTACTCTGTATTGAACTGTGTTGAGCTGGTTTGGACTCCTCCCTGCTGAATTGTGTTAAACTGGTTTCGACTACTCTGTATTGAACTATGTTGAGCTGGTTTGGACTACTCCCTGTTGAATTGTGTTAAACTGGTTTCCACTACTCTGTATTGAACTGTGTTGAGCTGGTTTCCACTACTCTGAATTGAACTGTGTTGAGATGGTTTGGACTACTCCTTGTTGAATTGTGTTAAACTGGTTTCGAAAACTCTGTATTGAACTGTGGTGAGCTGGTTTGGACTACCTCCTGTTGACTTGTGTTAAACTGGTTTCCACTACTCTGTATTGAACTGTGGTGAGCTGGTTTCCACTACTCTGTATTGAACTGTGTGGAGCTGGTTTCCACTACTCTGTATTGAACTGTGTTGAGATGGTTTGGACTACTCCTTGTTGAATTGTGTTAAACTGGTTTCCACTACTCTCTACTGAACTATGTTGAATTGGTTTGGACTACTTCCTGTTGAATTGTGTTAAACTGGTTTCCACTACTCTGTATTGAACTGTGTTAAGCTGGTTTGCACTACTCTCTGTTGAATTGTGTTAAACTGGTTTCGACTACTCTGTATTGAACTGTGTTGAGCTGGTTCAGACTGCTCCCTGTTCAATCGTGTTCAACTGTTTTGGGCTACTCCTAATGAAATGTGTTGAGCTGGTTTGCACTACTCCCTGTTGAACAGTGTTAAAAAACTTGTTTTGACTACTCCCTACTGAACTGTGTTGAGCTAGTTTTGACTACTCCCTATTGACTGTGTTGTTCAACTGGTTTGCACTACTCCCTACTGCTTTAAGTTGAAATGACTTGAACCACTCCATACAGCAGTGCACTGGACTGGTTTGGACTATTCGATAATGTATTGTATTGAAATGGTCTGGACTATTCCAAACTGTATTGTATTGAACTAGTTTAGACCATTCCATACTGTATTGTATTGAACTGGTTTGGACTATTCCATACTGTATTGTATTGAACTGGTTTGGACTATTCCATACTGTATTGTACTGAACTGGTTTGGACTATTCCATACTGTATTGTATTGAACTGGTTTGGATTATTCCATACTGTATTGTACTGAACTGGTTTGGACTATTCCATACTGTATTGTATTGAACTGGTATGGACTATTCCATACTCTATTGTATTGAACTGGTTTGGACTATTCCATACTCTATTGTATTGAGCTGGTTTGGACTACTCCCTACTGTATTTGGTTGAAGAAGTTTGTACTACTCTCTAATGTATTGTGCTGAACAAGTTTGTACTACTCCCTTATGTATTGTGTTGAACAAGTTTGTACTACTCTCTACTGTATTGTGTTGAACAAGCTTGTACTACTCTCTACTGTATTGTGTTGAACAATTTTGTACTACTCACTAATGTGTTGAACAAGTGTGTACTACTCCCTTATGTATTGTGTTGAACAAGTTTGTAGTACTATCTAATGTACTGTGTTGAACAAGTTTGTACTGCTCTCTACTGTATTGTGTTGAACAAGTTTGTGGTACTCTATAAAGAAAATAGAACAGCATCGCACATGTGTATAAAACGATATGACGTAAACTAATGCGAGAAAACGTTGCAGAAACACGACGCGAAACCGAGACTGTAACTATTTCAGATACTAAGGTGCCGTCTTTGTGCGATTTCTGTTTATTTTTATAAAACAGTGGTATAGCCAATCAAAGAATGCAATAATTTTGAGTTTGTTTTCTAATGTTTTCATAGAACTGGTTTGGGCTACTCCATTGTAACGTGTTAAACTGGTTTGTATTGTTTTTGAACTGAACTGCATCTTACAGCATTGATTTGTACTACTCTCTTTGGAAAAGTGTCGAGTAGGTTTATACTACTGTTTATTGTATTGTGTTAAACTGTTCTGCATTAAACTGCATTGGTTTGCACAACCAAATGCTTTAGTGTACTAGAAGTAAGTTAATGACTTAGCAGTTTAACAAATCTCAGGAAAATGCATAACGTACATTAATCTAAATAAACCCTTACATTTCCATAGTCAATGTAGAACACGCGAATTTCTTTGGGCGATGAAATTGCTTCAACTTTTGCACGGTACCTTCATAAAGAACAATAGTCGCATAACATTGTGCTCTGAACAAAAATATCGATGTACAAGAACTTTTTTATTTTTAAAATTAAAACACAGGCTGAAGATATGTATGTTTATTGTCCACTAAGTTCTGATAACAAGAACTATTTAAAGCAATTAACTCTAAACGCAGTATAATGACTTTTAAAAAGCAGCTTAGATACTTTAATAGCTTCATGTTATAACTTATTCACGTGATTTTTCGTGATTCATCATCACCAAGACGAAGCAAGGCAGCAGCGCCATCAGCTTAAAGTAAATTGTGATTAATCGTGATGGCCCACTATAATTGACTAGCTCCGAAAAACTGTGTTTCATAGCTCAGTTAATAAAGAGAGCTCCATGTGTATCAAAACGGTTACAGTATCACATCCCTTACGAGACTTCAACAATCAGACAACTTTTGAAATAATTTAAATTCCTAACAACCGCAGTACAAACTAATGGCAAATGTTATTATTAATAGCGAAAACAAATACTAATAAACATACTAATACTAATAGCAAATAGTAATACTAAAAGCAATCATGAAAATTAATAGGAATAATAATAATAATAATTACTCATCCTAATACACCTTTTGCCGTATATTTACGCAAAATGTACATTAATTAATGTAAACAAATATACGTTCATTAGCACTTCCATGAACTTCATTAACGCGAACGAACTTTCATTAACGTTATTTGCATGTGTATTAGCATTCAGTGGCATCAACGGATGAACAATTGCACCTTTGGACATTCAAACAGAAAATCAGTTGCATTGTATGACAATCAATGGCGTAGTAAAAACATACAATAAAATTTACCTGCACAATGAATTGTTATAAGAAGGGCTTTTGATATATTACTTAAAAGAAAGAATAACGCGGGTAGCTCGACGTTTCGACGGCATCCTGCCATCATTTTCAAGAGATTTATTTTCAAACTTTCATACAGAGAATATAAACAAAAATAGGCATGCAGAGCATGCTTAGTGGCTACTGGTCCATGCAAGAGACTGCTCAATACAATGGCTTTTGTCGAG
>JAOBBB020347247.1:0-10318 GCA_025331005.2 Zoanthus gigantus | reverse complement strand
TGTATACACAAATGTACCACATACGGTACATGTATTATTTATATTGTCTAAAATCAGTAAAGATATTTTAAGAACATATTTAAGAACATTTGAGGCTGATATCCCGAAAATATTTAAGAACGTTCAGCCACAAACGAAAAATTCGACGTTCTTATAAAAAAAAAAAAGAGTGTATATATATATGCGTTTTGTGCTTGTGTACAGACCATAATGAAACATGTTGACTTCGGTCCCGAGAAAGCGTTGGCCCAGTTGTTCAAAGGCTGGTTAACTTTAACCCAGCTGAGCTAAGCAAAAGCTCAAACAGAAATTTCTTCTCTACGAAAACTTTACTGTTTTTCTAGAATACAATTCGTTTTCTTTCTTTTTTTATCGAAAAAGACTTGCTCATTGCTAAATTAGATCTCAAATCCGTCCCTGTAAGGTTGGAAACAAGAACCTGAGATAAAAATTTAACTCTGGGTTTTTGCTCTGGTGGTTTGTTGTTTGCAAACAAAACCAAACTCTCGGGCAAGAGTGAAAAACTCAAAAGTTAGCGGTGTAATAGAGCAACAGGACTTTCCCCCCAAAGCCAGATTTCACCTACTAAGTGAGTTAAGCTAAGAAGACCATATTTGGCTCGATAAAAATTCACTAACAGAACTGCAATGCAGCATGCGCAGCTTGCGGAACTGAAGTTGTATTCAGATTAAGAGCTGTTTCCATAGTAACAGGTTATACCATAAGCTTTAACGCAAATCCTTAAGAATACTATTTTTTACCTTTGTTTGAAATCTGCCCTTGATAAAGTTGCACATTTTGAGGTTCAGTCGCAATACACCTTAGAGAATCTGAAGTTTTTTTAAAACATTTGAGCTTATGGTTTTAACCTTGGATACGCCAAGAGTGGACTAACTCTTGTTTGTGGTTAGAATATGCGGACTATTTGTCACTCAGATGTAAATAAGTTTTTTTATTTCAACAGCAGACTGATAGTGATAGATATCGACTGTTTTTCCAAAGTAACACCAGAATATGTTTACCAGCTTTACGAAGTAATGCCGCAAAAACCTTGAAATATAATCTCCTGTTTGGTGGCTATTTTTACATGTTAAATCAGTGTAGTTTTGGTTAGGAGCCGTCCTAAAATAATACCTAATATGGGATTTAGTTATCCTTAAAACCAATTCAAACGTAACGTATCTAGCACTCATTCACAGCTTCTTTTTGTTTTATTTTGTTTTATCTCCTTTGTCAGATTTTTAAAATATTTCTGTCATTGACTGAACTTGATCTCTGCTCTAAACGTGCACCAAAATCATGAAATTTGGTAGATCATATTTCGAAGGATTTTTAGCTTTAAAAATAATAAAAATTATTAAATCCTCAGTAGGAGCACATATGGCACTCTAGGGTGAACGGGGATTCTTACGACTAAGCTTTTAGTATGATAGTACGGAATAACGTTAAAAAACCATTTTCCTTATTTATTTTGTACGCAAATTATGTAATTGTGAGAGAAAACTCGAAAAGAAATCGGGTTTCAACTAGCCTATCATCGCCTTCTCCTTCCCTCCTCCACATGAATGAGAACACGATCGGAAAGGCGACGGTTTTTTTAAGGTATGTTTCAGCGGAACCCGAACCTGTGATCTCAGCGATACCTGTTTAGCTTTCTTACCAACAGAACTGTGAAGCAATTGCAAAAAGCTGTTAGGAGCTAGTCAGTTGTAGTCTATCAAAATAGACTTTCGGTTATAAAAAATTATCTTTAGTTATCGGAAAAAACCTTAGAACTAAAATATTTAATAACTTATGTAAAATTGCGGTTTAACTATCATTTTTGGAAAATCTCGGAGGTAAAACTAAAAAGAATTCAAGCACGTGTCCAAGCTCGCATCGCCTCAGTTGAAGGTGGTAATCAATACTTTGTGATAAGAAAGAAAGTTCGCCAGGGTTCATGATAAATGACCTAAAGACAAGTCACTACTATTTCAAGTTTTTTTTTAAAAAAAGAAAGTACCCAAATGTCAGAGTTAACCAACAAACAGCTCATTTTTAAAGAAAGTTTCAGTTTTGTTTTTTGCATAGAAAATTCAAAGAAAAGCGTTTGCAATATATACCGTGCTTCGTTATCGTTTTCCTGAAATGAACTCACGATCGAAGGAGGTGGAAATGCCGTATGTCGATGACGTAAATATGCTGAAGTAAATGGTGAAAGAAAGATAAATCCTCGGTGAATCACGGGTGTTGTGACTGGAAACCCAAACCGACAGATATTTTAATTGCTGATACAACACACAACTAATTTACATGAATTTGTGCTTTCTTGATATGTATGCTTCAATCTAGAGTTAATCTAACTAGGCAGCAATGTAGTATAAAATGTAGTTGTTACACATAATCGATATTATAAATCAACAAATATAGTAAAAACCTGAAGAAATGTCTAATGATTGTTTGTTTATCGTATACTTAGTCTGCTCATTTCTAAAGAACTGCTCGTGATATAATTACACACGGTTTGCCCGCTAAAACCAAGTTAGAAAATAAAGGTTGAGTCTATAAATAAAAGAAAAGATGTAGAGTACACTTAAATAATATATAAGTCAGTTGTATAATGCTAAATGTAGATATCAACACCAGGAAACCAGTCGAATAAAGAGTCGTCAAAAAGGTGACATTTTGTTTTCTACTCACTTGATTGTTTCCCGTTGTCCTTCTACAAAAAACCTTATCCTCGCATACAAAAAGAAAATTGTGGCCACAGATTTTTTTATCTGCACACTTGATGTTTTAAGTGAACTAACAGAATACAGCAACATGAGTAATATGTACTTAAAAAAGCCCACCTTCTCGTGACAGCTACACTCTGCTTCCTGTGTCTGATTTTGTTCTTCAATGGCCGTAATAAAGAATAGAATCACTGAAACATTGAAACCGTTGTTTTTGTGTTGGTATTATTCACCAAACCAGAAAGAAAATGAAGTATTAGAAAGCGACAAAAATGGTTCAAACTTGGGAGTTGTAATATTATAGCACGAATGATCTCTTAAAAGATAGAGGAGCAGTTCCAACAGTGTCTTTATTGTGACGGTGAAATGCAATCCTGTAATATTAATCTCTTTGACAATGGGAGAATTCAAGTGTCAATTTCCGCGAATTATAATGACGCACTTTGAAACTTCATTCAAGATTGTTGAGGCTCAATGTTCCAGAGCCGACAAAACAGCAGGCTTTGGCACCTAGGTCAAAGATGAGTCAGTAATCAAGCAACTGCTTAATTGCATCTGGTAAGGTTATTCAAAATTCTCTTGGATTCTGCACTTGAAAACCTGAATTTCAAAGCCGGATTCCCCTGTCTGGATTTTTGTTAAACATTAAAAAGGTAATCTTGTGGGCTGGAATCTGGATTTTAGTTGCATAAATGAACCATGTTTATAAGAATATCGAGGCTCAAATTGGCAAAATTTCAATAAGTCTAATAACATAATTCTGGGTTCAATTTAAAAAGATATACTATATTCTGGATGTTAATACTTGGCGAATTAAAAAGAAAAAAAACCAGAAAGCTAAGAGGATATAAGTTTACTGAGACTACAACAAACAGACAAAACTGAAGTTTCCGCTCGAAGAATTCTTAGTGCTACAATGCGAATTTTAATTATTTTCAATTTATAAAAAAAAACTTGAATTTCTGTGCTTTGATTTGTGATTGTACTCAGCTTGCTACGTATCTTCCAATTTTTACCAAGAAATTTAAAGAATGACATTGAAGATGATGATTTCTAAAAAGATTTGTATGTGAACATTACCATGATAATTGTAATAAAAACGGTAAAAGTTGCCAGACTCAGAATGCCTTTGAAAACACCTTTTCTGTTCAGGTTGTTTCGAAAATAATTTATGAATTTTCAGAATCTTTTACCGGATGTGGCGCAATGACTTTATTCAAGAATAGAACAATAAGGTCATTTATTCGGGAGAAAATAACATCCGTCTTAAATAAGGCGCGAACTGCTTGCATAAATGGTACAAAACAAGCATTCGCTTCTTATTTTAGACTCGACTTACATAAGACGCGTCTTATCTTGAAACAGAATTTTATAAGACGCGTCTTATCTTGAAACAGATCGTCCGTATCATAAACAAGACGCAAATTTGCTTGTATATTAAATTGTTTCGTGTCCTAAACTGAAGGTGTGAGCTATAAGTGCGCATGTAACAAAAATAAGACGCGAACCATTTATAAATGCGAGATGTTTTGGTCTTATGTAGGACACGAATGTATAATGGTACAGTTCGAGTCCTATTTAAGGCGCGTCATATATGGACCTAATGTTTCTTTGTTCAGACTTGAAAAGAGCCAAATAAAACTTTAATTTGGATGTTTACTTGAACGGTGAATAAATGTGTAAAAGATCAACATGAACACAATTTATGTGGGCACTTGAACTATAAAAATGTAAGATAAAAGACATTTTATTATATAATTCCGTGTTTTAGAAAAATATATGAGTTATTTGGACAATTTTCTTTAAATGTGTTTCTTTTCATTGATCGCATAAAATGGCAAGAAACTTAACTTATTTGATAAATTTGATTTGCGCAAAAAGTTTTGAATGCTACTTTGGAATATTTTGAACTTAGAAAACCAAAAAGTAATAAATTAAAATTTGGCTATAGATTTTTGTATTTATTTCTGTTTGTATAAACTAAATCCTTCAGATACTACTGCTTTGCGCATACATGTTCAGTTGAGTTACTTCAAACCGCATCATTTGCAGCGCAGCAGATCCTAGGCTACTTTCGGTGATAGGGGTTGTATTCTGAATAACAATCAAAATCGCTCCTCAAAAGGAATTTTTGAGATAGAGTCGCTCGCGATTTCGTCAAGCTAGCACGACAGTAGCCGAGTATATCAGCATTGGTAACGAAGATTCAAGGTACGAGATTGCGGTTATCGCTTTTTAACAGTTTCCATGCCGAAAAGTAGACAATAGTCCACTTAAACCCTGAAGAAAAAAAAACTCACACAATCTTGGTATCTGACACACCACGGGTAACTGCTTAAGTCTGTGTGCTGCTTTGCTAACTATTCGCAGCAAAAACTTTGAAAATTGTATTTATGTAATGACTCGGGGCTTGTAGAAATGCCTGAAGTTTGTTTGAAATGGGCTTCTTTTTTTAAAAAAAATTTGTTCAGAAAATTTACCTTCGTTGTTTGTTAATTGTTTTTTAAAACTTTTTTGTACAGGTTTTGCAACAACATTTTTTCAGCCACAAATTGCCCTCGTGTTAGTGCGCATGTGCGAGGACCCGCGCGCTAAAGCGCATGAGTAGTCAGCGATGAAACTAGTTTCAAGCGAGCTTACTCGATATGTTATCGAGTGCGTATTCTCATTCGATAATCCGTAAGAAAAGTTATTTGAAGCAGTTATGCGTCTTGTTTTTAGAAAAAAATAGTTAAGAGATCTAGAATGGAATAGATTGCAATGAACTAGCAAATAAAATGCTTGATAACTGTTTTAAATTTACTTTAAACATATTTATTGTACATTATGATTTATAACTTGCTAGTTCAAATAAATGTTCATTGATTGTGTGATCATGCAATTTATTCTATTACAGTGTTGAAAACTAACTACATTCTAAACAGATAAACATAGTGACTTTATTATTGCTATTTATTTAGCGAGCTCAGCGAAGGTTTTGCAGGGACCTTTAGCAACGAGGACTGCAACACGAAGGACAACGGTCCTGAAAAATCACATTCCTAACTTATTTTTTACTTCTTTGTGCGTTTCATAGGGGTTTTGTTTTCTCCGCCTTAAACTTTGTGAACAGAAAGCGATTAAATGTTTCTCCATGAAGCTAAACTAATACTAAGAACTTATCTGTTGTTGTTACGTCCTTGCAGTCCCCTGAGAGCTCCAAAAATGGTCTTTTCACGTTCTAATTTTAGCGACAACTCCGTGCTGGTGCCGAGCTCGATGCATTTCAACGTGGAGTTATTGTATTTACTATTGTTCTTTGCGGTTCGCGTTGGCGTTGCCGTCCTCGTTTCTAAAGGTCCCTACTAAATGTACAGTTAGAACGTCCAAAGCAAGCTAAAAAGAATCTATACCATTTCCGAAATTATTCTAGCTTTTGCTTTGTTGCAGTCATTTCATGTTCGTCAGTTTATCTTGATTATTCAAAAAGAGTCTATAACTCTTTTCCTTTGATAAGCTTTAGATCTCTAGTGCTGTACCGAAACTGTAGGACGGATTCAACCTTTTGGTTTGACCCAGAAAGGGATTTCATTGGAGTCTGATGCAGATTGTTTAGCTTGTCAAACTTGCCGTGCTTGGGGAAAGCCATTGACGGTTGAGGGAATAAATAAGGCCTACCGTCTGCTATTCCTTTTGTGTACTTTGGATTTCTTCGCAGAATGTTTTCGTTCAGCCGATAAATGTCCCCTTCTTTCCGATGTAGTTGAGGAAGATACATCCTGCAGTAGGAATTATCTTTTAGCGGGTTCCTAAATATGCATTTATCACTATCATTTGCCGCGGCCAGATTTGAGTTCAGCCTTTTCACCTGAGAACTTTCGGGATAAAAATTGTTGGGGCTTTTATAATTTAGCTCGGTTAAGTTAAACGAAGCGTGGTCTTGGGGTTTAAAAAAGGGAATCATTGTCTGTGTGGGGGTAGTTTGTGTTTCGCTTACAGCGCGGTCTCCTGTTTGAACTCCATTTTGATCGTCGCACTCGGTGAGAAAAGGCTCTGCATCTTTGCTTATAAAAGACTGTGCTTGTTTGCATAAATGATTAATAGGTTTAACGTTGAAATCTTGAAATGGTTGTTTCCACATTTGTCTAGATCCTGGATACGTTCTGCACCTGTTTACCAGCAAGCGTGGAAATGCTGGCTTGAGAGCAGTTCCTCTGTAATTCTCCCCAACTACAATCTTGGGAGGTGTGAATACCTGTCGCGTGGTCGAATAATTGACTTGAATGTTGATCTCACTAAGATTATTCCGACCATGGCAGTCATTTCCTAATTTATCAGTAACATTAACTTCAATATTATTGTGTTGGGTGTCAGGCTGGTTGTCGCTAAGTTTTACATTTCTTGTTATATCGTCGCAAATAGAACTCATTTCCTCCGCACTCCCGCCACTTCTGCCGGGAAATTGTTTCCTATCCTGATATGAATCCTTTTCATCTTGAATTTGGTTAAATTTGTAAACTGTTTCTATGGCAACATCTTGATTATAGTCTTCTTCCTCTCCCTTAAACTCGTCAACAGCGTTTTCTTGGTCTTTATATCTATATTTCTTTCTATCGTCTTTAAAATCTCTTCCACGTTGATATCTGTGCCAGTTGTGTTTGTTTACTCGAGGTATGAATCTAACTTCTACTAAGTTATTAAAACGAACCCGCTTGACGTTCTTAGGTTTAGGTGGTCTCTGAATCCTTACTGTCACCAGAACATCTTGAAGATTGGTTTGTGCCTCGGAGGATTCGTCCCCTGAAGAGCTGCTCGGACTTGAGAGGTTGGAATTAGTCAATTTGTCAGGGCGCTCCTTTTCTCTCTGTATGCTCATAAGTAGCAACGATTTGACTATACAGGGTAAACTTTGTTTTACCGTATAAACTAAAGAAGCGATATAGAGCTTCTAAAAAAACGTAAAGGAATTTAAAAATTCTATCCGGCACAAGAACGTAAAAAAACAGTGTTTTATCCAAAAAAGTATGGTTGAATCGTGCCGAGCAAAAGAAATTAAACTCTTGAAGCCAAGTGAAACTTATCAATGACAAAAAAGTTAACTCTGCTGAGTATGAAATACGATTTAAAAGGAGTTCAGAAAAACACAACTTACTAATGGTCAAAGTAATTTACACCTCGGGAATAGATTGGCAGCTTTTGATCTTATGGATATTGCCTCAGTCTCGATAGGCCACTCTCAAATATTCTCTAGCAAACTAATCTTTATTTCTTTTGTCCAAATCTTCCGGATAAACATCGCATTGACAGTGAACTTGTTAGCTGTTTTTAAGTTTGAGGTTTTAGGGCACCCTTAATTGAACCATAATTAATTCAACTGGTTTAAATATAGGTCGCAGTTTAGTTCTTGTTGTTTCATAGATTTCGCAACTCAATGATGGATTATTGCCACCCGTTTGTTGGACGTTACAATCGTTTAGTTTAAATTAACCTCATGCATTGCGCATTATCGTTTTTGAAGACCCGTTAAACCTTGCATGTGTCAATTCAACTTTTGTTAAAAAACATTTTCTAAAGTACAGTTTTAAAATTCACGATCAAGGTCAGCTTTAACTTTCGAGTTCCTTTTTGGTTTAACGTTTTCATTTCTCTACTAAGCTACTCTAGTCAATACAAAATTATACAAGCCCGTCTCAGTAGCTATCTTCATTCGAGCACGAATTGACACCAATTTAGTTTTCTAGGAAAAATATAAACCAATGCATTTTACAAAAACACAGATCACGTGCACGTTTTTAAAAACCATTGCAAATCACATGTTAATTAATTTGCAAGTTCCAGTGTTCTACTTTAATTCCTTTGTTTTTCGAACAAAGGCTCTGTCTTAATTGACAAATGATTTACGATAATACCTTTTCATCCACCCTTTATAATTCTATTTCCATTCTTAGTGTGACAATGATATGTTTCATGTGTCGCTTTAATTTGTTTACAATGTTTGAAACTTTACAAACATTTGTTTTGTTGATCTACAAAACAAAAAGGCAAACAAGGCAAAGTCGAGGTGAATTTACTTTGTATATATATTTGTATTTGATAGCTCTGTCCATTATTGCCCATAATAGTGAAACATTTTCACTCTCAATATTTTGATTAAATAACATTTAATTTAAAACTCGTTTTCAAAAAATGGAACAGCATACACGCTTATTGCTTTGCGGTCAAGGGACACCAAGTTGTTTTATTCTGGAATTATTGGTTAAGAACTGTGGATAATTTGTTCTTTAAATAAATAATTAAAAATGTCTTAAATGTTTTAAAATGCTAATCAAAGACAAGTACTACCTCGTAAATATTATTAAAAAAATATCTTTTTTTGTTTGAGCTGTAGAAGAGTTAGGGTGCCTTTGGAGTTTGGTGCGAAGCTTCGTGCCTTCTATCGCCATGGACCTGGGTTCGAGTCTCTTTTTCAGTTACTTTTAAATCGCATTCATACCGTATTTTCGGTGTATAAGTCCAGTGTGGATGAAGAGGAGGAATGTCTTTGCTACTCTAACTGAAAAATTTTTAATTAAGAAACAAACGGCTCCTTTGGAAGTCACCAAATACAAGAAAAGCAATTACCAATGGCTTCATATTTTTCAGTTTTTATTGAGTTGTTCGTTTGTTTGTTTTACCGTAATCTTGCTGGTTTTTGTGCTTTTTAAGGTCTCCAAAGAGCAAATTTAAGGGTTGACTTATAATCTTATTATACACCGGACTTTAAAAAAGTGAGATTTTTTACCCTATAAAATAGGGATCGACCTATACACTGGAAAATACGGAAACCTTTACGATCATTTTAATAATCGTTGTACACCTCAGAGTGGCGTTGATGAACCTACAAAATGATCTGCTCTTTCATGATCAGCTGTGACTTTATAGCTCAGTTAGTTAGAGCGCTGCACAAGTATCACAGAGGTCATGGGTTCGAATTCGATTGAAGCCTGAACGGGTTTTCAGCCTAAAGTTTCTTTTGAAATTGCTTAAATTACAGTTGCTCTTACAAAGGACTGGGCGGGCGTGGTTGGCGCAATTGGTAAGATCTCTGCCTTTCCACCAC
This sequence comes from Zoanthus gigantus, assembly GCA_025331005.2. NCBI lineage: Eukaryota > Metazoa > Cnidaria > Anthozoa > Zoantharia > Zoanthidae > Zoanthus > Zoanthus gigantus. The sequence continues at coordinate 526 of JAOBBB020347247.1, read as the reverse complement.
AAGGTCCCCAATTCGATCCACCGCTCTGACAAGATTTGAACTGATTTGTGCGACTTTCTTTCCCGCTTAAGCTAACTCTGCTTTCCATCCTCCCGCGGGGTTGGTAAGTGAGTACCGGCGATGGATTAGTGTCCCGTCCAGTGGGAGTCAAAGACTATCATCCGCTTAACACTACAGAAACCAGATATAAGCGCCGGCTCCATGGGCCACTTGGCTCGTAAAAGATTTCGCTAGCTAGCTTACAAAGGGCTAACGTTCGAAACGTCAGCTCGTTGCACTACTTACGGTGATGATCATAGCAACTACCGTCAACCTTAAGTTGACTAAAGTACAGTTGCTCTTACAAAGGGCTAATACTCAAAACATTAGCTTCTTGATCAGCCAATTCTGTACGAAGACAACTAGGAGAACTTAGTCGAAAGATTGGAAAAGATATCCATCCCGTGTATACAAGCCGAAAGATCGGATCAAACATCAAGCCAAAAGAAAGTAAACCCCCTCTTGTGAACCAACAGTGCGTTGTATA
>JAOBBB020347158.1:0-10320 GCA_025331005.2 Zoanthus gigantus | reverse complement strand
TCTCGGGGGCTATTCGCCACTATTCACTTCGCCTTCGGTGAATAATTGTTAAATATATATATATATATATATATATGTAATTACTAAGTTATTAATAGGTCCTTTGCAGCTATGAGTCACATGGTATAAAATATGCTATACTGAAACACAATTTAAGCAGTCACAGATTCCAATAGGAAAAGTAAAACAAGTTCTTTTAGATAACTATTTTTTGTTTTGGAGTCTACCTTACATACTTTTTTAGTCCTGTAGCTCCAAAAGGGCCAATTCTCTCAGAAATCAAAATGAAAGCTCTAATTGTTAATATTACAAGAACTGCTACATTTTACCAATGACTTTCATTCCCAGTTTCTTCATTTCAGTTTTCAACTCATTCTTCAAATCTCGCAATTTCCCATCACTTATGCTTTTGTACGTTATTACCCTAACAGGTATTGCATAGGGCTTGAAATCTCGCAGTTCATCAGATATCATAAATACCAATAAATGTGAAGCTGCCTCCCTTTTCTTACTATAAACTCCCTTAACATATGTTTCTAGTTCCTGCCTGAGCATGCTGAGATCTTTCGGCAAGTTGCCTCTTTCCTGTCTACCTGTTACTCTCTTTTCTATTTCTTGAACTGTTTCACTAAGACCTCTGTTTGTTTTTAACAAATGCATGTAACCTTCCATATCCCATGCAAAGGCAAACATAGTTTGTTCAGATGTGTTTTTGCACCTTTGATGGTTATCAAAAACTTTCTTTGTTGCTTCTACACCATCTGAGAGGAAATGGGATTCTTGAGTTAGAAGTTCCTTAAGAGCTATTAGATCTTTAATTATCTCACAATCTGGATGGCGGTTTTTCAACCCAATGCCTTCAACAAAATGTAAATATTGCTCATATTCGCTGTGCAGTTTCTGTAGTTCGCCTTCTCCAAGATCAACATCGCCAGACCACTTGTGTTAGACACTTTCTCGAAGACCTTTGTTAACATCGGTAGCATCAGCCTTAATCCACCACCTTCCACATTTGTTAGATTCGTGTGCACATTTGAGAGCCATTACCTAACAATATCATATAGCAGAAGTAAGCAAGCAGCAATACTGATAACATGTTAATGATATATATCTGGAAATATTAAAATACTGTATGACCATAATTTTTATAAACAAATTAAAAAAGACAAAAATAGAAGAGAGTCATTATAAATTTTAATGCACCAAGCACATGGTATGCTTGCATGCTCTAGCCTTTCTACTTGGCTGTTTATATGTAGCATTTGAAAATAATTATAGCTTTTATAATGAAAATAAGATAGATCTATATAATAGGTTTTTTGAAAAGGTAATACTTAAAATGGCAAGTGATGATATTAAATAAATGTGATCTTAACACAGTTGTACCTGTATGTCTGTGCTTTTTTGGAAACCACTGCTGCTTATAGATCTTCTAATAGTTGCTACACTTGGCCCTGCTACATTCACCTTTGCCTAGAAAAAACAAATAAAAAAATTTACTTCACAAATAAAAATATTTTTGTTAAATATTCTCAATTTTATAATTGTTAACATTTACTTTAAGTTTCTATTTATAGAATTTAAAATATTCTGTATATTCATTTTGTTAACTTTCTGTAATAATGATTAGTTTTCATATTGGATGCAATCATTTTGGCATGCATTTGATTTATATATTTAGACTATAATGTAGCTATAATTATATAGATTACAGGGATATATATAGATACTTCTTTTAACAAATGGCAATATTCCCACATTAAGAAGTTAAAAATAAAATAAATGTTATTAATAACATTACTACTATATATGGAGTAAAGTATAGACAGTGACAATACTCTGAGGATCATGACTTTAATGCTGATCAAAACATGATTCCAAATTTATGTAATACTATATGTATTATAATGATTAAATTAGAAAGACCAAAACATTTTATAAGAACCCGAATTCTTAATTTTTAATTTTTATCAAAAGTTTTCCTGTTTCAATTCATTTTTAACTATTTTTATAACTATAAAAAATTATATTAATTAATAAATTACACTCAATTTAGTTTATTTTCCAAGGTCTTCAATCAAAGGTATACATGGCTATATTATATTTAGTATAAACCTACTAATGGTCTAACACACATCCTGCATTCTGATTGACTACTCTACTAGAGGTCTATTTGTGATAGCCTACAAGTAAAGAAAAGATGGCGGATCAAAATAGTAATGAGCCCCGTTTTGCTATAATATCAGAGGTTTTCATTGATATTTTAATTTGTACATCCTTTTTGACCGATTAGTAGGTTTATACTAAAACAATTAGACCTCTCGGCCTTATAGACTATAAGTTTGAATAGCCAATGAGACCGTAGGCCTCATGGGCTATTGACCCGTAGTCCAATTGTCCTCGAGGTCTAATTGTTAAATATATATATACCTCCAAAGGGTCTCTAACACAAACATTTCTTTGCCTTTTTGGTTGCAATCCATACATAATCTCAATATCTCTTGGAGTGACATCAGCATCTTCTATTTCATTTTTTTGTGCTTTTGTTATGTTCGCCCACAACATGGAGTAACTTTTTCTCATTGAACTCTCCTGACTCTTATCTGAGAAAACAATATCCCCCAAACCTGACTCATTTAGGGCTTTGACAACTATGTCATCATCTTCTAACAACTTTGGTGTCTCCTCTGTTGACTCCACATGGTTTGTTTTACACAATACTTCTCTCAGTCCAGACTTATCTAGGGCTGCAGTAACTATGTCACTGTTGTCCTCAAAGGACCACATTGGACCAAGATGAAGTGCAGCCCAGGAAAGTCCAAACCGAGAGTACATGGTTTGCATCCAGGAACTATAATCATCTGGTGCTTTTAAAGTTCCTGCATTTTTTACTCCAAAAAACTTTAAATTATGAGAAATCAACCCAAAGGGCATTCTGTCAACAGGCATCCTTGGATTTCCATCTTCACGAAATTCTCCAAAACACTTGGCCAAATAAAGAAATAGATTGTCTTTTTTCTTTGTGAAAAGGGTATTTAATGCTTTTGCCATAAGTTCCACAAATCCATCAGGAATAAATTCATATGTTAAGTTCGGGTTGACTTCAAGTAAGTAGTTTTTAAACAGTTTCTCAAAAATATATATTTTCTGCTTCATGGTGAGCCTTTCAAATAGGGAACTTATTGTTTCAAAAGGATCATTAAGAGCTGTTGATGATGATTGGCTGTAATTCTCATCCTGAGAGTAGTTCAAATCAAGCATTTCCTCTGCATCCTCTAGGGTTTTAAATTTTGATCTCAAATATTTTGAAACTTTTGTACGACAGGCACTTCCTAAATATAAAAATCAAGAATTGAATTACAATTTAATTTTATATAATCATTAATCAAACTTTTTGTTGAACATTATGAAATTAAAACAAAAAACATACCAGTTCTCACAGGTTGTCCAGAATGTTTACTGACAAACTCAGCACACTGTTGCCAAAACTGCCAGTTTTTGTGTGTTGGCCAGTGCCATAATTCTTTTTTTATTTCAACATCAAACAATGCAATATATTGCACAAGACATTTTATCTCTTCAATGGACCAAGGTTTGATTTGAGTTTGCAATGATGGAGACTGCAAAAATAATACCATCCATATTATTCAGATGGCAAAAGCGAATGGAGTGAGATGGTACAGGCATGTGTTGAGGAGGGATGATGGACATGTTTTGAGAAAAGCATTGGAGTTTAAAGTGAAGGGCAAGAGGAAGCAAGGACGACCAAAGAAGACGTGGAAGACGCAAGTGGAGAAGGAGAGCAAGAGTGTTGGTTTGGATAAAAAGGATGCCATGAATCGAGCAAGATGGAGAGTGGGAGTTGGAGAGATACATATATGGGGATAAACCTGGATCAAAATTGGATTGATGATTATAAATGAAATTTAAACCATTTATTGATAAGTTCTGTTGTAGAATTGAAAAAAAATGTATGGCATTGTTGAGAGCATTAATTAAAACTATTTTAATAAAAACAAAATTATACTTTTTTTAAATATCCAACCTACCATTATTATTTCCCAAATTAACACAAAAGTTGTGAATCCTAATATTTCAGATGAATTCAGATTACATATAATTCACTGAATCCTTGTTGCAAGAGGTTTATTGAACTGGTGAACTTTTTTGGATTTTACCAAAGAAAAAATCCTTTTTTGGATTCAGAACCCAGCCAGATTATAACCAAATTCACCCTAAATCTAATTATTTGTAAATTTTTAGTTCCTATGAATAGATCTGCAAATGCAAAGTTATGTCCTTTTTACAGTATAATGCATTAATCAATTGAAACCCCACTCCCCCCTGATGCCTGGGACAATGCTGGAGTATATAATATAATTTAATTGTATAGTTTGGTTTATAATTAAATACAACTGTATTTCTTATACCAATAAATCTATTTATAAACCAAAACTAACATTTTATGGCAAAGTTATATGTAGTAAAGTAAACTACACTGAAAACAGGTCTGCATTAACAATTAAATTTTTAATGACATAGTATGAACGTTTGTTATCTACCTCACTTTCGCCTTCAAAAACCAACTTTCTTGGTTTTAAAACCCAATCATTTGCGCCTTCCGTGGGCCTTGGTCTCTTGACATGCTTCATATTTTAAATTTGCTTAAGGAAAAACATTTTGATTAATTTTCATTTTTGATGCATTTATTAAAACACAGTTGAATCACGAATAAACTCTCAGTAGAAGTTAAAAAAAGGAAAATGTAGTTTAAAAATAAAGTAGTTTAAAAGCCCATCTCGTAAAATGAAAATAAGTAATCTTAAGTAACAAAAACTCTTTTCTCTAATTTTTACTGAAGAGTGATTGTTTCTATTCGTCTAAAACAATAAACAGCTGCTCATAGCGTCCGGCTAAACCACCTACTTCACTTCTTGAAACTTAAGTGCAGAGCGCGAGCGCGCGCGAGTCCTAGCTGCCTACGACTTTTAGCGCAAAAACCGTTCGAGGTGCAATGGGGTGCGACCTGATAACCTAATAGTTTTCTTATCAATGAACAATTCTGACTAAAAAGATTCCCAGAACCTCGCAATTTCAAAAAGCACTGAAACAGCATCGGTAACACGTCTAAAAGATTGTCAATTAGCGACATCGTAACAACAACTAACATCTTCCCTAACGTCTAATTCCAGTTCAATCTTTAAACTATTACTCAAAACTGAGAAATGAGTTAATCAAGTATTACTTAGCTACTATGATCAAAATTTAGAAACGAGTTGTTTCATTAAAATATAAAAAAAAAGGAAAACAGGATTCACCATGTTTCAATTTTTCAACGATAGTTGCCATCAAAAATTCTACCGCATTCTGATTGGTCAGAGTGCATCACGTGATAAATGATCGCCCTCCTCTGTTTGGTGCCCCAGCCAATCACCTATCACATGACGTCATGTGATTCCAAATAAGATTCTTGCGCAACTTTTAGATTTTCTGTCGACAGACAGGAAAAAAAACCCGAACACATTTTAGGACTGGTTTGCCACAGGCAACCCAGTAATCAGGCAAACTTGGGTATATTTTGCTACATTTACTTCCAATTCGAAGCTGGCTTTACAAAGTAGACATATAATCCCTCCTACTTGTTATTTAAGCGAAACTTCGATGCTCGCTATTGCATGTCAAACTCTCCATCAGAGAACTAGTTCCTTCATTTCTTTGCAATTTCACGATAAGACTGATATCAATTTTACTTTCAGTTGGTGAAAACAATTTTTATTGACTGCAGGGAGTAAAATGTCAACAAGAGAAAATTCAGTTGTTTAAAGGTTCTTTTTATTATCATTTGTGGATAAACTTAAAGACAAACTGTAGACAATACTGAAAACCAAATCGTTACAAACAATATTTAAAATCTTTCACTGGCCCTCTTTCTTTGAATGAGGGTACAAACCTTTTCCATATTCTCTCAGTAAAATAAAAATACGCGCCGGAGTGTTTTAGATTCCGATAAAAAAACTGACATTCATTGTAAGAAAATCAAATAAGTGACACTAATAGTAATCAATACCAATGTAGTGACTGTCTTGATATCCCGAGTAGCAGGTCCGTTGCTTGCTTAAGGAAGAGGTCAATGTCTTTGTAACGAGTTTCCCTTAAAAATCAATACTTTCATGTTGAAATGCTGCATATCTTACATGGTTGATCCGGCAAAGTGTTCAAACAGATCAGTGCATCCGTTGGATAACCACAACAGGGACTTAAAACATCAATTTTTTTGAGGATGAAATATACGTTAGCGGAAACGGGTATAATGCTAACACAGAATATGACTCTTCTGACTGTTAAAGAAAAATTGTACCCCATAGAGTGGCTTTCGCTCCATCGCACTATCCCCCCACCCTCCCCCAGAGAGTGGCCTTAACTCGACCCTTCCTCAAAGAATTCCCGGCTCCACCCTCCGCTAAAGAATGGCCTTCCCTCTTCCCTCGGTGCTTCTCCTCACTATTGGACTGTGTATCTCTCATAACCACATCGCTGGGATCGTCACCTTGTGGTGGTGATGTGGCTTGCGTGTTTCAGTGACCCCTAGAGCTATGTCGGCTGGAGTTTAAAACTCCTAGCACGGTCACCCATGCCGAACAGGTCGACGGGTAGGAACCAGACGAAGAGCGATCCCCTAGTCCTCCAAGTTAGGGGGTTGGGCTGAGGGCTGATAACCCGCTCCCATATAAAAAGGAATATTACGGAAACGACGGAAACTGAAAGCAGAGACAATTCATTGAATCTTGGGTACGCAGGAGGTACTTTTCCTAACAACGGAGAACCTATGACGCAAGGGGGTCAAAGCCAGCAGGAAGCCCCCAAACCGATGAAGCCACTTCTGCACCCAAAGAGAGACACCAAGATTGGTAACAACATGGCGCCAGACTGTAGAGAAAGAAAGAGCCGAGGCTGGATGGAGATCATGGGATGAGGCGAGAGTGGCTGCTGCGAACAGGAAAAAATGGAGAGAAACTGCTGATGCCATATGTGCCACCAAGGGCGGGAAGGAGACAGGTACAGGTACAAAAAAATCACTGAATCAGGTAGGATTTGAACCCACGACCTTCGCGTTACTAGTCCGCTTTCTTCTATTAAAACTATGGCCGTATTTATGAAGAATTACTAATTATTCGACTTGCTGTCATCGGAAGACGCAAAAAGAGAAGGAGAAGGCGAGCAAGAGTGTTGGTTTGGAAAAGGAGAATGCCATGAAACGAGCGACTGAGATGGAGAGTGGGAGTTGGAGAGGTTGCTGTTAGAGTGGGATAAATCCGGCCACCCCGGAGCGAAATTGGATGATTGATACTAACTATTCGACTGAACTAAACAAAAACGGGTCGCAATAAATTAGTCTTTACCTTGACGATAATGTCTTCAGAGCCCACCGGGGCCTGGTTGAAGTAAGCAATCTCCGGACTCAGTTTGGCTGGCATTCTCGCGTACATTTGATAGCAAGTCTCGATCATATCTTTTGCAAAATCCATGTATTTAGTTCCCAGGCCATTAAGCGTTGCTAACGCCAGAGTACCAGGAAGGAAGCACACAAGGTGATCCTGCAAAATGGTTTGGGAAGGAAAAGAAAAGGGAAAACGATCATAATAATTTTCAATTCAGTCAATTGAAATTCCCACCTCCCTCCCCCCTTCCCCCTCGGCCCAGGACGAGGGATTTGACATAGTCCGAAATCAAAAATGAGCAAAATCCCCAAGGGCCAATTTTTCAATCAAAACGCATCAAATAGCGTCATTTCCACCAGGGTCTAGGGACCATGGCAAAAGTATCTTGCAAGTAAACCATTTCAAAACATGACAATTCTTTCAGAATTCTACTTAAGAATTCATTTTTAGAATTTTTCTTTCGAAGTCTTCTTTAGAGTTCTTCTTTAGAATTCTTTATAAATTATTTTTTCCAATCTTTCAAATACAATGCTTCTTCAATTCTCTACAGTTAGTTACCAGTTTCTTTGTTGAATGTCAAATTCCCCACATTCGCTCCGACATGTCGAGGTAGGGGTTCAATAGTTGTTAACAGCTCCACCCCCTTGGGCAACAATTTTGTTCAATAGAGCGTCCATTCCCCCACTATCGGCAACCCTGGCCCGAGAGGGAAGAGGTCGGGTTTTCAATAGACTGGTGCATTAGAATAATCTCAAATATTCACGTTTAATTATTCTTCACTTTTAATTTTAAGCGAAAGCCGATTGGGCTTCAACTGAATTCCAACAGCCGTCTGCGATAACCCTGCAGCACTCTAACCAAATTAGCTATGAAACCATAACTGGGAGATCAGGTCAGTTTTTGCCGCGGTGTAAACACTGACACTATGAATACTCGTCGCAGTGATGTACAGCATATGAATTAAGCAATCGCGAAGAAAAATCCTTGTTGAATTCTAAAATCTTTGTTTACAGTTTTTTCTTGTGATTGATTAAATTGTGAACATAGGTGATCATTCATTACGTCATTAGATAGATTTGAATTTAAATTCTTTATCTAAAAACGGTAATTTTTTCATATTTTAATACATAATATTTACATATAAAACTCTGGTCTACCAAAATGCCGTGAAAAATATTACAATAATTTGTCAATATACTATAAATAAATAAAGCATGATATTGAAAAAATATAAATATACATATAATTATTTACAATGGTTTGATGCACTCTTAAACTAGCTTTGAGTTGTTGATGCAAATTTGTATCTTCAATTTATTTCTTAAATGAATTGATTGTTTTTGAGTTTTAAGACTTTCTGGGAGTGATTTCCAAATCTGCGCCCCAGTAAATAAAAAGCTGTTTCTTAAATGCGAAGTTCGGGTTTGCCGAATTTCCAGATTTAGATATGAGTTCCGAAGCCAATATATTTTTGAATCTAGTTGTCGAGTGAACATTTCTTGTAAATAACTGGGACGTGCCCGTGAAGAGACAGACAGACAGACGGTCGGACGGAGGGATAGATAGAAAGATAGGAAATTTCTGCAAGTCGTAAAAGAAGATCATTTAAAACTTTTGTGGTTCTTAAGTTCTAAAATTAATCGAGTTAAATATTAACGTCTTTTTTGAAGCTTAAAAATGGTGCACAGAAAAATAGAACTTTATACGTTTACCATTTTAGGACTAAATGTTTGGCCATGGAGTAATTCTCCAACAAAGAGCAGCTTATTTGGTTCCGACTTGCGAGCTAAAAGGCTCATGACACCTTCCATTGACTCTATGAAATCTTCTTTGAAACTACAGCAGAAAAGCAAACAAATTCGCAATGAGAAATATCACAAGTATTTTCGACTGTCTTATCTAACACAACAGAATAATGACTTGAAAACGCTAAATGATACAATAAGAGTACAATTCGTGAGGTAAAGATGACGCCCTGGGTTTTAGGATGCGTTTTCGACCATCTACTGTACAATGATAAAATAACAATATGTTTTTTTTTTTCAAACCCACGTTTGATGTTGTTGTATTTTCTACAACTTACACTTAGAGTCTTACAGTAGGTCTAAGCATTAAAACAAAACGCTGTTTAGACGATAGTCGTGGCCATGAACGCAATTAGAGCAACGGCAAAACATTTAAGCCTGAAAAAAACTCAGTCTACAAAACAAAACGTGTTAGCCTGGAGACAAACTAAAGAAAGATGACACATCTCATCGTGTAATGGCTATTTTCATCATTTCGAGCTGACCGTCTAATTTGTCCTAACTGTTTTAACTTATATTAAGGGCGAGTTCACATGACAACTGAATAGAGTTTCGTGCCGTATTTCTTTATCCCATCTTTTGTAGCTCTGCATTTGACTGTACAGTTTTTGTATGACTACGGAAAGAAGGTGAAGTCATTCTACCATTTAAACGTAGATTGAACGCCACGTCCGGATCCAAGCTTGATCAAATATCAAGTAAATGCACCCAAACTTAATGAACTCACACAGATTACAAAGAGATATTTATCAAGACTTATCAATATCCTTTTAGAATGAAACATAAAAAAAATTTCAACTTGAAGCTTCAATCATGAGTTAAGAGTTTACAATATCGCTTTTTGTAAATGAATAGACGGGCGGCTAGAGATAAGTTCAAGAAAGTGAAAGCGTTTAAGTAAATTATTAAAAATAAGAGACTGTTGAGAGCTTTTATTTACAAAATATTTAGAAAATTTGGGGCCACAAAAATGCCCGAAATTAAATCCAAACTTTATAACAGGGTCCGTGCAGGGTATCAATGAAGAAGGAGAAGGACTTTTCAAGGACCAAAATTATATTTTCAAGGATCACGAA
>JAOBBB020347157.1:0-19076 GCA_025331005.2 Zoanthus gigantus | reverse complement strand
CAAATGTCATATTTTGTATGTGTTATATAAGGAGAAGTTGGTTGTTGATAACTGACTGGCACTGAAAGGGTTAATGTTAACCTTGTGAAAGGGGAAGCAGAAAGGGTGTGGGGCATTTGAAAACCTAATTGGCATTATTTTTTTAATTCTTCACTGTACAAATGAGTAGAAAATTTTGGTCATTATTTTTGGCAAAACTTCCTCATTAGTTTCAATTTATATTTAAATTCATAGTAAAAGTACCCAGTTTAAATAAATATTTACTTGTTCCAACTAAGGTCTACACAGGGGTACATAGGACTATATGGGGTTTTTATTGGATACTCAGTTATCAGTTAATTTTTAGGCCAAGTCACATAATTTACTAGTCAGCTAACCCCGTCAAGCTTTCTAATATTCGGTCGAATAAATTATAATTTTTTTTTACACCACAAAGGAAAATATCTTCAAATGCCACCTGCCATCTTTCCCCTATAATTAACTTTGACAATTGCAAAATGAAAGGTGTTCAAAAAAATTGAAAAATTTGTAACAAACAGATAATTTATAGAGTTTATATTGCATAATATATTTAACAAAATAAAGGTGTTAGACTCCATCAGTTGTCTTTCTCTGTTTATTTGACCGTGCTTTACGTTTAACATTACTAGACACAATATAAAGTGGATTCCTACAGTTATTAAAAAAAAAAAAAAAAAAAAGATATGGTATAGTACAGTTTATCTGAAGGCAAAAGGCGAGGAAGCTCGTGAAGAAACTACGAAAGCTTATTTGCACTATGGGCCCCTCAGAAACTTGAAATTGGTTTTTAAAGGCGTGTAAAAGTAGAGTAAAGCAAGCAAACAATATAAACACACACAAATGCACATAGTTGCACAAAAACCAATTCAGGAGAAATGATAAGGAAATATTTGTTGTATTTCAAATTTCTGATTTCAATGAATTATAAACTGTAGGTTCTTGAAAACGGATTGCAAATCGCCTAATATTTCTTCGATATGGAAATATATAAAAGGAGTTGGAAGTAATGTATATCAAACACGAGAGACAGTGTTTCATCAAATTTCCAAAAACTGGAAAGAGAGTTGAATACGACGCGCAGCGGATTATTTTTGACGAAATTCGAGATGTTTGGAAATGTGATGAAACACTGTCTCGAGTGTTTAGTTAAGAAATAAAACATGTTTTCCCTGCCTTCATAGCCTAATGAAGAGGGACCAACATAGACTTTTTCAATCCCGCATCCCGCCACAATTTTTCATTCCATCCCGCCACCGTGAAAATTTTCATCCCGATCCCGCCTCGCCAAACCCACGTTGCTCTAACTCACGGGTAAGTTTCAACTGATAGACAATTTATAGCTTTTAAAATATTGATTATATATATATATGTCTCTTAATCGCCCGTGTTTGTGTTTTAAAAATGTTTTCCTATGGTAATCAAGGGTTGGGACGCGTTGACGTAGTAGTTGACGCTGTGGAATTCAGATCTGAAGGCAGATGGTTGGAGGTCCAGTCCCTGCGATTGTGCTGTTTCTATCCTTAAACAATAGACGTTATAGTTACCCAACTTCGTCTCTCTCCACCCAGGAGTAGACAAGTTGGTAGTCAGGGACATGAAAAGAGAAGTTGGTCTCCTAGTTTTGGCTTGACTTTAAAAAACAAATTTACTGTTTAACCAAACAGACCGTCCAAATCGAGATGTTATACCCATAAAAAGTCTACATCTTGAGTAATCTGCAGATTCTCCGAATTGCCATCTTCACCCGCACAACTTTCTCCCTCGCTACTTGAGTCAAATTACATCACTTCGTCTTCCACAGTACTGTCCTGTTCGTCTTGGTGTTGTGTGTCTTCGTTTCCGCTACCATTAGCTGTTGACAAAAGACTTTTTTTCGCTAACCTGAATTTCTTTCTGATATAGATAATCTGGAAGCGTGCTAGCCCTTGCCATGGTGGTTTCTTTAAGTTTTTGATGATGTTTGTAAAGTACGCAGGCATTCCGTATTATCGTCGCAGCTTCCATGGAGTCTATCTGTTTACGCTGTCAAAGGCTTTCTCATAATCAAGGAAGTTGACGAACAGGGAAGAATTCGGACCGGCTATGGATTGTTCTATGATGATGCGCAGCATTGCAATCTGATACGTACCTTAGAGATCTTTGCGAAAGCAAGTTTATTAGTGTGGGAGGTGTGGGTAAACGAGTGTCCTTCATCCTGTGAGTAGGGTACTGCTAAGGACCTTTCCAGGAAATGGTGAATCCAGAGGATTTCCCTTGTTGGTTCATCTGTCCCATATTGCCTGTCTTTCCTTCTCTGTCCTTGACTAGTAATGGCCCTCAGGTTTAGAGAATTTTCCGCTAATCTTCCTGGTGTAGTTTACAGGTCCTTTGCCTCTGTAGCAAGTGCTTCCACAAAGATCCTTTTAATTATCCTTATATTATGCTTTTTACCAATTCTAACATGCAGCGTTTGCATGGGCCTCCTGAGCTCTAATTTCTCTGTTCTTGTGCGGCTGTTGTTGGGTTAAGCCTATTTTTTTTCCTGTTAGCAAGCTTCTTCAACGAGCCAACTCCTTGCGAGTGCGCGTTTTGTAGCACAGCACCTCTTAGCAGGTTGGTGTCAATGTCTCTTTAACTGCCTTCCATTTGCAATCTATGGTCTCTTCTAATATCCTGTAAAACTAAAAACCTGTTAGTGAGGGCCAGCCGGTACACCTCTTGCTTATCTGTATCTTTCAGAAAGCCCGTGTTGAACCGTTGACGTTTTACAGCTTCCCGATTGCGGTTTTTCTTAAGCTTGAGCTTAAGTCTAGCTACAAGATGAAGATGATTCGAAGCAATGTAAACTCTTTTCTTAACTTTAGCATCTTAAAGTGTTCTTTGAAATACACCCGCTTATGGTCAATCTAGTTCGAATTTGGTATGGTCTAGCTGGTGATATCCAAGTAGCCTTTTGGATACGGTAATGAGGGAAGAGTGTTCCACCAGTGGTAAGGTTGCCTGTTGTGCGTTAGTCAGTAAACCTCTCCGTTACTGTTCATCTGGCCCAGTCCCTGTTTTCCCATGACCTCCTCATCAGTATCCCTGGTTGTTGCTGCCCACTTTGGCGTTCAAATCTCCCATATGACAATGTTGCATTTCATATATATATATATATATTACGACAAGCTCTAAAACTGTCTAGAGTCTATTGTAGTACTCATCCTTGTCTACCTTGTCGTTTTCATTTGTAGGAGTACAACACTGATTAATGTTCTTGTTCAGTCTCCTCATCTTGTCCTGAAAGATGCTGCCATGATGCGTGTTCCATGGGCTTCCCACTCAAAGACAGCTTCCTCTGCTATTCTGAAAGACATCAATGCCAAGTCCTCCATGGGTGTGCAATGCATTTCCTTCCTCATGGCCTATAAACAGTACATGGTTTCTCCCAAAATGAGTCTCTTCTTGCCACTCTCCGTTCAGTATTACTCTCAAATCCCAATGATATCGAGGTCATAATGAATTCCTCTTCTCTGCGGCCGCCTGTTTTCCCTGGTGATACATGTCCCTCACATTCCAAGTACCGATGTTGATGAATATCCTAGCCGGCGGAAAAATTAGTAGTCCTGTTCGAACAAATGGTAAATCGGTTGAGTACATTCCAGTTGACTCCGGCTTTCACCATTCCGCACCACACATTCTCTAGCTAAAGATCTCCCAGGTCTGAGCTCAGCCCCGGCGGAACGAAATTTTGAGTGGGGGGCTGATTGAGCGCTTTTTTAAGAGATGCAAATAATTCACGATTTTCGTTTTCGTTGCCCTGCAAAAAAGTGGGGGTTAGAGTTTCTTGTCGGAGAAAAAATGCAGGCAATCGTTCACGAAAATTCTGCTAATGTCGGATCGATATTTGATCTAATTGGCTTAAAAAAACTCAAAAGTTAAAACATTTTAAAAAGCACAACCAATACGACGTATAAAACGTAATAATACGTGCCAAATCGACAGGAAAATCAGACGGCATGTCCATGAATAAATGTCCTAAAACTCCACTGCCGTTTGCAAAACTCCGCTTAAAAGGACGATTTTACCCAAAAATGGGAAAATACCGTAAAATTCCGAAAATAAGCCCCGGGGCTTATATTTTTCAAAGGCCCTTTTCGAGGGGCTTATTTTTGGAGGGGCTTATATTCGGAGGGGCTTATATACGGAGGGAAATCTGCGTTTTAAAATCGACTAGGTTTATACTTGGATGGAAATTTATGTCAGTAATTTGCACAACGTTTTTACTGAAACTCGCATGATGTCTGCTACATGACCCGGACGTAGATCTTTTAAAAAACTCAGCTAAAAGATGGAACAGTTCATTCTATCGTCGGAAAGATAGCAGGTGAAAAGCGAGGAGCACCAGAAGGAGTTCGGGTACAGGATGGCGGAATAGGGCTGCCCTGCAAGTTTTTTGTCTAGGGGCTGAAAACAGTAGTAATTCTTTTGAATATAAATAAAGTTTTGTTCCTGTAGCATTTTTGCTTTGTTTAATTTTGCATTTTAGGGCAATTTCCAAGTATAAGCCCCCGGGGGCTTATATTCGTAGGGGCGTATACATGGAGGGGCTTATTTTCGGAATTTTACGGTATTCTAGTTACTGACTTCGGACGCTCTGCACTGAATGTTGCGCCTCGACAAATTACCATGCAATTGGGGCACAATATTGCGATGTACACCACGTCTCTAGCCGTCAAGACAAATGCCGCTGGTCAGAGAATATTCAGATAAATCCTCGTTTTTCTCAAGAAGGATGGATTATCGTAGTGGAGGCCAAATTTTAGGACAGCAAAGTCAGGGACCGGGATTTGTTGGGATTAAATTCTGTCAAGAATGGTGAGTTAAGAGTTACAACTTAAATTTCCTTTTTATTCTTGGATCCAGCTACCTACATACTTATCGTCCTACCCACCGTTTCCCTAATTGGTTCTCCGCTTCTCGCTAAGCTCATTCAGAAGCTTAGTATTAATAGTTTTTCTTATGATTTGAAACCGTATTTATTATTTCAATGTAGTATAGCAGTATACTGAATGTATGACTTACTGTAGTGCATCATTTGGAAAATCTAAATCACTGAAATAGGATTAGTTGTACTCAGAACCCGATGTACATCTTCACAGACCTCTTGGCAACAAGAACCTGGAGCTTGAGCCGAGTTGAGGTACAAAAACCTGGAGATTTCGGTAAAAATCTGGAGATACATATCGTAAATCCGGGTGTATAAGCCGAGAATTTTTTTGACCCCAAATTTTCGATACATAGTTTGGAGGTCTGCTTATACCATGAACAACAACTTTTGAAAAACTGGAAAAAAGAAAAGAGCCCGTATTTATTACTCTTTGGGGCATAAATCAATTATTGTACAAAATAATTTCAACTATGACAAGATACTTGACAACGTATGCTGTTCATGATATCTACATGACACGTAAAAATACTAAACTGCAAAATAAGATTTTCTGGTTAGCTATTTACACGTTATCAAGTTCAGCTATTTATGCTGATATAAAAAACATTTCTTGGTTTCAATTAAACTTTCCAAAGGGGGGTCGACTTATACAGAGAGTAATACCTAAAATCCACTTTTTTAGCCTTGAAAACAGGGGTCGGCTTATACAAAATTCTGGCTTATACACCTGGATTTATAGCAACTTATCATTAAAATGTGAGATTGTTATTAAAACTAGAACCTACCAACAAACTAAAATATGCGAACTGACTGAACAAGATGCATGCCTGACCAAGGGTGAATGTGTGAATTATGCATCTTAGCTTTTAAGCTATAGCAAAAGAAACCTGTGCTATAATATAAAGCAAATAAATGACATTGAGGACCCTAACTTCACATTTCTTGATATTTTAGTAATAATATGCTTTATCCAAAAGAAGACAAGGATAACAAGATTCTTCTTTATGCCGTAAGTATAATAATTTGGTTATATTTGGTATTTTGTAACACAGAAACTAACACATTTAAGCTGGAATCCATTTTCATTTAGAATAGAGTGTGTTATAATGATAGAAAATTTCATGATAATTGTGTGTTGACATAATTAATAAAAGATCTTAACTCTAACAGAGTCTGATTGGATGTTAAGCAAAGGTTTTATTTTACGGATGAATAACATTTTGTAAATTAAGATTATTGTATAACTTCAGATAGGTAATTTTGTGAAATTGTCGATTTTGGGGCTTGATAATTTTATGTCCTTTTATGCTCAAGGACAGACAACTGTAAATAGGAATAAGAATATACTATCATCATCATCATCATCATCATCATCATATTCGGTTTTACTTCCGTTTTACTTGCTGGCATGCATTGGACGATAAATAAATGTAACCTATCACTTAAGTATAAGTCACCATCTGCATCACTTTTCCAGTTCAGTCCTTTTTTCCCCGAGTTTGGTACTATTGAACATGAAACCCTATTGTTTATTATTCAATCAAAAGCAACATTTCTTTTCAATTTCAAATTGCACTGAATTAGCTGATTTAATGTGTACTGCTGTTTGCACGGCTTTCAGCCTATAAAAATTGAGTACTAGATAATTATTTGTACATATATGTTATTAGCAAAAAATTATAATTTATATTTTATTATCAATGAATTCATTTATTGTCATTTTTATCTCAAGTGCAGGAATTGTGATTATCAGCAAGAAACTGACAACCATTGTATTTATGTCAACAAAATCATGCACGAAGTTAAGTAAGGGCCTCTTAATTCATCTTTCTATGACTGTTTTACATGGGTGTGAGTTGGTGCAGCTTCAGCTCAATATAAAGAACAAGTCTCACCGAGGGTGGAAAATAAAAACTAGCTCACAAGCTTTGGCAATTGTAAAATTGAAGTAGCAAATTAAAAACAAATTGAGCTTCTAAACAACTACTGATCTGATATCAATTAGCAGAAATCTAGTTATTATTGCAAATGTTTACTGCAATCTGGTTGGCTACTGTACTCTATTTAATACCATAATATGGAATTAAAACGGTTTCACTCAATAAAAAAGTATAAACAAACAAGACTTGGTTGATTAAAAAATAATATATTTTTGTAAATAAATACAAAATAGTTCTTCTTCAGAGATTTTTACTAATCAAAGAATACTCCTTAATGGATAGAAATTGCAAGTTCGTATTCTGATTGTATATTATTGTGATCATCATTTCAGACTGTGTACAATTTTTTCATGAATTGGTTGATTTAGTTGTTTGAAACTAAAAAATACAGTTTAATAGTATTAATTTGTTTAAAAGAACCATTTTCACTTTTGCAGTGAGCTAACCCAGATTGTAGCTGATGTGGTGGCAGATCCCACTTTACCAAGAACAGAGGATCATGAATGTCCAAAGTATGTGTAAATGAGTTACTCATTACTGTAGGCAATTAAAGGTTAACATTTTGTGATTATCACTATCAGCAATATATATTTTCAGTCAGTATTGAGTTGACACTTCAAGTGGTAGCCCTGAAAAAGACAAATCAAGTGAGTGTAAGAATTGAACTAGAAGTTTGTGGAAACACCAGAACCTGCTTTTACTCAAAGATTAAATTTTTGTGGCTATTGCTTTCAATACAGCAAACTAAGAGTGTGTTTACATGATTCTGGATCGAATTCGATCTGGAGTGAAAAACAACATTTGTTACCATGTTTACATGAAAATGTTTGCAAACAAACTTTTACTCTAACTAAGCCTAACTAAATAGAGAGCCTGCAAAGGACAGCTAAAAACCCAAGAAAAACAAGACTACATGTGTGCTACCTGGGACGTAACCTGGTCTCATTTTGAAATGAACTTCAATCTCCATTTACATGATTCCTTGATAGGATCTTGCATTGGATTTATATTTGTGATCTAGATCCAAAATGACTTCACTTGTGTTTGTAAGTGATAAGGAAAAAGTAGCTCCCTCTGAAATAATCTTCAGAAAAAATCTGGGTTTCTCTAATGAACCATGATCAACAGGTTTTGAATCTGGTAAAACAAAATTTAGTCCCTGTCTGGTCAACATTAAACTCACAAACTCAAATTTGGAATAAGTAAAGATTTAGTTAAACATTAATTTTGACAATAAAAATCTGCGATAAAATATTATAAAACATGGCACAACGTTTCGACGTTTCCAGAACGTCATTCTCAAGTGAAAATAAAATGATAAAATAGAATAATTAATATATAATTATATATATAGTGAAGAGATGAATAAATTAAAAAGGTATTAAAAGTTAAACAAAGAGTTTGGCCCTAATGGAGTCACTCTGGGTGTTTAAATTAGGTCTTATT
The DNA here is from genome assembly GCA_025331005.2 of Zoanthus gigantus. Classification (NCBI taxonomy): domain Eukaryota; kingdom Metazoa; phylum Cnidaria; class Anthozoa; order Zoantharia; family Zoanthidae; genus Zoanthus; species Zoanthus gigantus. The sequence continues at coordinate 10,760 of JAOBBB020347157.1, read as the reverse complement.
GTTATGTTTAGCATTTCATAAACGAGACAATCCCATTTCATGCTACGTTTTTTAAGCATTCTAAACTGGCTCTCATTGAGTAAGTGAATGTTCCCGTGGACATCTCTCAGATGGCGACCAATGGCAGAATATCGATGATCAGCAATGTGTGACGCGTTGTATATCCAATGTACTTTGAATCGCACAAATCACATTTAACACAACAAACAACACTATGCTGATTTACAATACATGGCTTGATTTCTTTAAGCTTTAGATTCTGCTCAAGTTTCTTGCTGGTGTAGATTGGTTGTACATCAATGTCGATTTTTAAACTGAGATTGCGCATTTGCCTTTTCGCCATGTTTGCTGCAACTTGATCTTTGAACGGAATACTGACTCTTAAGTTTCATCGGATTTTGTCTTAGCATCTAGCGTAGAGGGATAATCACATTTGTCAAATTTGAATTAATAAGCATAGATTTATTTTTTGTCACTCTATCACACATTTAAAAACAAATATTAAGTAATGGTAATTTTAGTGCAATGCTTGTGGGATGTGGCTATAAAGATGAACTCGAGTATAGATAACACAAACGTGCTAGTAGGTAACTTGAAGCAACTATATTGGGCACTATGGTCACATCGGTAGTGGTCTTTACCCCTTTAAACTACCAAAAAAAAATAGTGATGTGGCCATAGTGCCCAATATAGTGGCTTCAAGTTAGCTACTAGCACATTTGTACTATCTATACTTGAGTTCATCTTTATAGCTACATCCCACAAGCATTGCGCTTTTATCATTACTTATGTTCGTTTTGGGAACCTGAGCCTGTTTGCTAGCTATGCCATGCTGATGAGGCCTAAATACGCCTCAACAGCTGTCCATGGCTATTAGCAATCAGGTTCACTAGTTTTTATGGTAGTTTAAAGGAGTAAAGCCCGCTACCACCGTGGCCATATAAGTGTCCATTATAGTGGCTTCAAGTTAGCTACTAGTACGTTTTTGTGCTATCTATACTTGAGTTCATCTTTATCGCCACATCCCACAAGCATTGTACTTTTATCATTACCAGTAAACAACGTTCCTGTACTAAGCAACCACTTTTCAAAGTCCCGTGCATGGTAGGCCGTTTTAATCAGATTCAACTGTATACCCTTCACAGTTCACCTCCCCTTCATGGGAAACATATTAACAGTAAAAAGAAACAAGCAGAGGAAAGCTAAAAAGCAGCACTTAATATCAATTTCACATAATTTATTTTTCAGTTACAATGAATCCAGGTAGCATAATTTGATATATTGTATGGTCTCTGCCTTCCAATTGCAAATTCCATCATGGTTCAACACCCCAGGTCTTTCAATAACTAAACATCGATGTGACTTTTTCTAATAAAGCTGAATCAGCTTTCAATCCTTACGAGGTTAGAAAAGGTCATGACGACAGACTTGATCTGAAGTATTAAAAACCGTTTAAATATCTTAAGACTATGAGCTGTATACGGCTTTTTCAACAGTATTATTCAATTGTAGTAATATAGCAATAATAAAATCATTGTAGTACCCTGTTTATGTCAACAATAATATCTAGTTGTAGTAAATTATCAGCAACTTTATACACTTTTTGTTTTTTCTTCCTTTTTTATGTTTTGGTTATTCAAACTACTGTCACATGTTAACTTTTCTTACATTTCTCTATTGATAAGCAATATATTCTGCCTTGATAACTGTAAACCAATGACCTTCTACTATTTGTAGGTCAGTGGTGTATGTATTTTTTTGTAAGCCCCTTTTTTGTAAAATAAATATAGAATTGAATTGAATTGAAAACTTCAAAGCAAAAACTATTTACCACAATCCAACTACTTTGTCTCTATCAGTATCGAGTCCCCAACCCTAAATGCTTAACTTTGTTCGAGGTGAATTTTCCTTTATACTGGAACTTTGGTTTGGTGATGTTTCTTACTAACCTTAAAAGCACACGATTGCATTTCAGAAAACTTCCGTGTTACACACTCACGAGTTGAGAGCGTTACCGCACCCCTTATTGAGTGTGACCATTAGACCACCAAAGAAAAGCTTTAGATGTTGACAAGAACTCGACACACACAAGGCACTCCCACCCATACAAGAGTTCCTCACAGGGGCGTGGTTGGCGCAGTTTATAGGGTTTTTGCCTTATCAGTAAAAGGTTCAGGCTCTGCCACGGTTTAAACATTTATGTGACCTTTTGTTCTGCCAATACTGACTCGGCTTTCCTTCCTTAAAGGGAACCTCGGCTTTCCAACAAAATCAATCTCGAATAAGAGTTTTTCTCAACTTACGCTAAATGATTTGTTTTGATTAATGAATTTCCTGCGGGCCGTCATCTTGATATGTGACGTACTTGCGTTGCAGTGCCAGACCCCACTCGTTCATTGCTATCGTTTTTATCAAGAGTAGAGACTGGCACTAAAACACAAAAACGTCACATTTCAAGATGGTGGCTCCCAGGAAATTCAGTGATCAAAACAAATCGCTTGGCGTGAGCTATATACCGAGAATTATCAAATTTGAGTTGCTGATGTAGACACAAGTCAAAGAAAACTCATATTTGAGATTAATATATCGTTGGACAGTCGTGGTTCCCTTTAACAAGTCGGTAAAATGGGCTGAGCAGTGATGGGTTTGTTTCCAAAGTTGGGTTGGGGGAGGGGGGAGTAATGAATGGAGATAAGTCCCGGCCTACTCAGATAACATCAAGACAACATGCATTGTATCACTTCTAGCTCGTATTATAGAAACAACTGTCATTACCTAAGACTCCTTTCCGTATTACGAAAAACTCGTCTTGGAAAACCATTCACAAGTTCCTGTATTCTCAGAAATCCTGGGGTTGGAATTACCATTTTGCAAAGCTGCAACAGAAATAGGCAGAATGGATGTTCACTAACTACAAATAGCTACATCTTCCATTTCTGTGTGAAATTTGACGATTTGTTTGGGTTTTTTGCGACAGGAACCAAAATTCACTTGGAAGAAAGATATTTGGGTAGAATCAATTCATTCTTTGGTGACGTTCCTAATGGTGACCAGCTACTACAACTGTACTACTTTTACTAGACTGCTATAAACTTGACGAGGACAGAATGAATTACGGATCCTTAGCTGTTATTTTCAGATGCGCTACTTTGATTAAACAAACCTTATTAACTACATAAAAGTTGGAATGACATTGAATAGCTATATCGAAACAGGCCCTCGCAAGAAACAAAAGGAAACCGCGTGTTTATAATTTAAATCATGCGATCTAGGGAAGACATTTACTCTCTCGTGACACTCAGAGCCTAAACTAAAATCGAGGGTTTTTTATGATTAAAGCCTGTTTATGTATTATGTGACAGTGCCATCCAGTTTTATCTAAGTTTTATGCATGATGGTAAATAAAACTTGATTATACCCACATATTCTATGACATCTGTATTGCCATTAATTTTAGTAATAGTGTTCGTGCTAGATTTAAAAGTTCACTGTTCTAGGTTAGACAAAGATCAATGAGTGTGTCAGTAAAGTCAAGCAAACAAAGAAGCAAATGTACAATAACAAATTATGTAGCTAAAGATTTTTCTTACCAAAGGCAAACTGCAAATTTGCATTTTCAAATTGTAAAGAGTGGCATCTTCTTTAATTTCGAGATCACCTAAGTGCTCGAGCTCATCCGTAACCTACAAGGGGAATTTCATTATATTCTATTATCATAACCGCTGTTCAGTAATATCATAATCGCAGTCAGCAACCCTATTGTTGTCATCGTCATCCTCGTTGCCTTTAACACTGTAACTTTCATCGTCATTAACACTGCAGCGTTCATTCCATGAATATCAACACAGTAATCTTAACTGTTATCCCTATAATACTGCAGTACTCATCTTCATCAACTCTGTAATTTTAATTATCGTCACAACACTGTAGTACTTATTTTCATCAACACAGTAATCTTAATTGTTATCGTCGTAACACTATAGTATTCATCGTCATCAACACTAAATTCTAATTGGTAACGTCATAACACTGTAGCACTTATTTTCATCAACACTGTAATCATAATTGTTATCATCATAACACTATAGTATTCATCGTCATCAACACTGTAATTCTAATTGGTAACGTCATAACACTGTAGTACTTATTTTCATCAACACTGTAATCTTAATTGTTATCGTCATAACACTGTATTACTCATCGTCATCAACTCTGTAAAAAATCTTAATTGTTATCGTCACAACACTGTAGTGCTCATCACTATCAATACTTTAATCTTAATTGTTATCGCCATAATACTGTAGTATTCATCTTCATCAACACTGTAATTGTTATCGTCACAACACTGTAATACTCATCACTATCAATACTTTAAACTTAATTGTTATCGCCATAATACTGTAGTATTCATCTTCATTAAAACTGAAGTCCTCATACTCTTCATTAAAACAACAGTTTTCATTGTCATGTCTATCAACACTTTAGTCTTCATCCCTATCGCAATTAACTGTAAATTGCATTGCCAGCAACAAGCCTGAAGTAGTGTTAAAACACTGTGGGCTTCATCTTCTTCGATGAACTTCCTAACTATAACATGAAAGAACCCACCTTCGAATCGCAGTTGTCCTTGTTTGTTCCTTGTATCGTTAATGTTCCCAGTAATCCTAAGATGAGCCATATTATTTGATAAGAACGTTTCGTCCCTAAATTATTCTCCGCTATTTATTGGAAAGAAGGTAAACGGAAAACAAAGTAAAAACGATATAAGATGACCTAATGAGGTTAGACTGTTAAGCTTTTTTTACATTTTAACTGAAGACAATTAAAGCGAAAAAAACTGCAAGCACATCCAGAGCAAACACTTCCAAGGCACTGATTAACAAAATTATTTATACTTGACGTCGGTCTTTTTTATAAATAAAACATTAGACATACAAAATAATATTAATAATATTGATAATGGGTAGTCTTGATTACCTTGTATTCCAGATGTTATCCATGACAGGACGCCTTGTTCGTTTGTCGCTTGAAAAGCAGAGCAACATGACCACAAAGACAATTGAAGAAGACCCTGCGGATGTAAAAATGAATGCACGGACGTCAACCATACAAATTCTGGAACAAAAATCCACATGTATACATGTTCTCAAGACTAAGAAAATTAGAATCAAGTTTCTGAGCTAATAAACCAGTTTCCAATTCTTAGTTGCTGCAGATTGACATGACTGCAGATTCGTTTTATACAGTCGTAGCCTCGTTTTGTTAAATATTGTTAATATTCAAAAATACTTTGTGAAATAGAGCGAGAAGTCACACCTCCGAAAAAAACGAAATTGTAACTAGTGTAAAACTACACTGGCATTTAGGAATACTTAACTTCATAATGAGGCTAAGACTGCACAAATTGAGTCCGCTGTCATTGTTGAAAGTGGCAACTACCAATTCGAAAATGGACTGTTAGCAAAGGATAGACATTGTGTTCTTCTTGAAAAGAAAACTTAACTCGTTGCAAGAAAGTGGAAGTAACTGGTCCTTAAATGTTCAGTGGACTGAAACACGCTGGTTAGAACAACATGTTCAACGATACAACACAGTGTTGTACTTCAAGGTACACGGTTGCGCATGTGCACAACTATTTACCTGAAATCAAATCGGTAATAGTGAAAATAGCAGACCTATGGAAATGAAGTGCTCAAGCATCATGCTGCCCTCAGGCAACCCTAGATATTTAGATATTGTGTGAATAATTCCCAAGGCAGTTCTTATTTACTAATAGGAAATTCACAAACATGAACCTACCAGCTCTAAAACATCATTTCTCCACCGCCTGTTTTGCCCGCGAGTGGCGATGGCAGAATTCTACTATTTTATTTCTTTTGAGAAGACAACACGGAAGTCACAAAGCCAGTTAACATAACCAAACATCAAGGAAGTAGTAAATTCCAATTTTAAAGCAATAAAAAGCTGCAAGTTGAGCGTGTATTTGAACTGCTCACATTCACTCACTTGACCGCCCTCTTGAATACATGTTAAGACATTCATAATGCGCATGCTCAGGGAAATCTAGACCAGTATTTAACGAAGGAATCCCAAAACTTGTAAAAGAACTCAAAGCATTAGTTTTGTTTCTTTTTTGTTGTTTTTAGTATTTAACTCTGTAATTACATAATGCTACTGAAAGACAATTTCGTCAGATTAAATAAAAAATCAACTTTAAGCATCTATTAGTTGGGACTCTGAGTGGTTTTGGTTAAGTCAGTTAATTGACTGCCACAGTTCTTTACCTAAATTCAATTTTGATTACACGGTATTATAGTCATGGGAAACATCAAAACTTTAAACACAGAAATATCAGCATCTCCCCCCTACCCCCTACCCCTTCCTTCGCCTCACAAGCTTTGTTTTCGTGTCGTTTTTGCTGTTTTACCTGAAGCTTAAAACAGATAAAAACTAACCAAAAGAATCATTTTTTTAGGCGGGCGTGGTTGGCGCAGTTGGTAAGATCTCTGCCTTCCGACCACAAGGTCCCCGGTTCGACCCCCGGCTCTGCCGAGATTCAAATATTTCTCCAACCTTCTTTTCCGCCTAAGCTAACTCAGCTTTCCATCCTTCCGGGGTAGGTAAATGAGTACCAGCGTCTGCTGGGAGCTAACCTGCGATGAATTAGTGTCCCGTCCAGGGGGAGTCGAAGACTCTCATCCGCTTAACACTATAGAAACCGGAGATAAGCGCCGGCTCCATGGACCACGTGGCTCGCAAAGGATTTAGCTGTCGGCACTTCCGATCACAAAGTAGTTGAATGTTGCCCTAAAACTAATAGTACTGCACGCCCTAGCACTACTAAGCGTCTGTTGCACCGCTTTCCCAGGTCTGGGTGTGACGCGTTTGTCAGTTGGCTTATTTCACAGGACTAGCCTATAGTAAACCCCTATCGTTCTATGGATGACCTGGCAATTAATTTCACTTCAAAGATCTATCAAGGAATTGCCAAATTTTTCCCTTTAAGGTCTGTTAAATTACATCCATCTGACAAGCCTCATTTCTTAAGTCCTTAATCGTAAAACGTCAGCGGGCCTTTCACAGCGGTAACACCCATCTGTCGCGTCACTACCGGGATAAGGTCAAGTCAGAAATCGAGACAAGGAAACAGAAGTTTTACTCAGACAAAGTCCAGCACCTGAAAAAGACCGATGCTAGATCTTGGTGGAAGTTTGTCAACAAAATTTCAGGTAGGTCGAATAACATCACAACTATCCATATCGAAAGGAATGGCTCAATTCTAAAAAACACTGAATTTGATAAAGTTTTAAATAACCTCTTCAGCACGGTGAATGCTGACATACCATCAGTTCTTGACTTAACCCAGCTGCCGGCATTTCTACCAGTAGTTGAGCAAGTTCCTTTGCTACATACTCAGGTATGCAAAAAACTACTCGCCGTTAAACCCTTTAAGGCTATGTGACCTGACAACATTTTACCCTGTGTTTGAAGGAATTTGCATAAGAGCTAGCCGACCCAGTTACTGTGATTTTCAACCACTCTCTATCCTCTGGTCACGCTCCTTCTATCAACCACTCTCTATCCTCTGGTCACGCTCCTACTATCTGGAAGGCATCAGATATCTTACCTATCCCTAAGGAGTCATCACCAACTCAGGAAAACGATCTTCGTCCGATCTCATTAAATCCTTGCCTTGTAGTTATAATAGAGCCTGAGGGCTAAGTTAACTGTGAAGTTTTCTAGTTAGCCCCCAGCCTTGTTACATCAATACTGTATGAACAGGGTTAAAGACTGAATGAAAAATTGAATGACTGAAGAATTGAGAAAAATAAAAATTTACTCGCGTTGAATAGCCCTGTTGACGGGTTCATCAGTTTTAATCTTGAGGTAAGTAAAATGTCCATTTTTAATTACAGAGTAAACAAAGCATTTTGTCTTAGACAAAATCGAGTAGGAAAACACTATTTTCTTAAAGTAATTTTCCGAAATTGGCTGTTTAAGGACACAAACCGTTTTTTGGGGGGAAAAACTACTGGCTGGCAAAAGAGGACGAAAAATTAACATACCCTGCAGAAAAGGGTGAATAAATGTCCCTGGCTGGTAAAAAGCCAGAACATTACGGATGCTGGCTGGTGAAAACGGTTATTAAATAACTGCTAGCTGGCTCTGAAGAGCGGATATTTTTTTCCCACGGTAGTTAAAAATTAACTGAAAATGCCCTTGCGCATGCCTCTTTATCGTCTAGGCCACTAATTAAGGGATTTCGATAATAACCTTCGTGGGTACTTCTGGAATTTGAGGTGTTTTCACACGTCGCCATTCCCGATTAAGTAGGTACTGAATCACCATCTTGAAGTCATCTCGAAAAAACAAGTCAGTAATCTGCATATTTTCGCTCCCAAATGTTCGCGATCATAAAACAAACCAATTTCAACAATTGTAAATCTGGTATTCAGTAAATGTGGCAAAGAAGCGACTTCCATTTTAAAAAATCAAACAGAAAAAATGATCAAACTAAATGTCCCAAACTGCTTCACAAGAAACCCAATTTAAATTTATCTAAAAGGCGGGAAAATTGCTGGACGTGCACCAAAAAGCCCGCCAAATTAAAAAACTTGATTGTATACTCTGACAAAGGACACCTTCCGCTGGAGTAAAAGCTCAATAAACATCACTTTGGTTGATATAGGCTGTGGTCTGAGTTTTCTTAAGACTCAGCCATAGGCATAGGTATAAGATTTTTTGCCGGTTAGTGACAGATAGACCGAAATCACATGATCAATTTTGACCAATTGCAGGCGCGGATTTTTTACAGTGAACGAAGGTTGCTTATTTTAAGAAGAATTTAAGATAAAAGATGCGAGGTCGTTATTTGCAAGCGACCAGGCGTTTGCATCGTTTTTGTTGTCCTTGGCAATGAAAAGGCGGCAAAGTTGAGTACAAATCAAATATATTTTGATTTCTGTGTTCTTTGTTTTCACTTGTTTTGAAGACTGTTGTGTTATCTTTCTTTTCTAGGTTGCATTATGTAGTCATTGCGAGAAGTTATCAAGAAAAGCGCCAGTCGTTGGTGTTATGCTAAGAAGATATTTAATTTCGAATTACAAAATTAGTATTTTTGTGCTCTTATCAAAATGAAACTGTTAGATTTCTTTCTCCAGCACACAAGTATTACTGACAGTTGTTTTATTCTGTGTTACAAAACAAATATGGCAGTAATTTTACCTGTATACAAACAAAATAAAGGTAATTCTGCCTTCATATTTTAGTTGTGCATTGTTCCTATTCCAATAAGGGTGGTTCTGCTTTCATATTTTAGTTGTGCATTGTTCCTATTCCAATAAGGGTGGTTCTGCTTTCATATTTATTTGTGCATTGTTCCTCTTCCAATTTTGAGAACCAATGATGCATAGCTTTCGTCATGCGCGTAGCCTTGACCCTCCCCCTTCAAAGAGTTAGCAAACTTGACCATGGTCCTTTAAAATCCGCTAGAAGCTATGCCATTACTACTCAGATCAGCTCGAAGTTCAGCGTGTGGATGTTGCGATTGCCATCCTACAATATTCTCTCGGTCCCAAATGGTTGACATGACAACAAATTGTGACAACAGAACACTGCTGTCTCTGCTTGCGGCCGTTTTCTGGCGCGAGCAAGTTTAATCTCACTCATTTTCTTACGATGAACTTGACAGGTCTGGTTTATTGTTCGAACTTAATCCAAGTTAAACTTTAATTTGCTTGTCGCCACTTTACCGTTTGATACTGCTAGTCTTAACTATATATAGTTCAGTAACTTTTTTTACTTCTCATATAAAAAGCTGAGCGCCATGGCAACGCCAATGAACTGGCGCATTCATTTTTACTGCAGTGAATAACCAATGTCCAATAGATTTTAAACAGACGTCTACCGCAATTTTAAAACCTCCACCCTTAGATCGACTTTGATTCTTTGTCCTTCTCACCGAAGCTGAGGGATAGTTGAGTTCACAAAAAAAAACAAAAAAACGCAACTTATTTATAATTCGTTATCCAATATCCAGAAACCGTACTTACCCTGACTTGTTTAGCAAACCTTTTTTTAAAAAATGAGTTTACACCACGATGGACTAATCCTTGAGCTATTAGCTTGTACCGAAGATCTTTCTTAGAGAACATTTGCTCTAGGTTTGCGTTACGAAGCAGTTATTTGAATGGATGCTTCATCCAAAATTACAAATCAAATCGAAAGTGATTGCCTTCAGTTTTTCAGGTGCAAACAAATTAAGATATCAAATAAAGTTTAAATATATATTATAATACTTCTTCAAAGAGTACCGCTGCTTTTTACCCACTGAAAGGTTTTTAAAAAAATTATGGAGTGCGTCAGGCAGCAAAGAAAACACACATTCATCTTATATATGGCAAGCTTGAAAATATATAATAATCGCTGGTGTAGGAATCGAAGTTTATGTTTAGTTCTAGTCGGTTGTCGAACCCGAAGAGTTAAAACCATGAGAGCAAATTGAATATAGAGTATATTTTAAGGACTAAAGTAAGGTCAAGTAAAACATTTTTACTGTAACTGGTAACAAAAACAATTGATTAGCGCCATTGCTATTAGTTTTTCACGGTGAAGCTTGAGTCATTGTCACTGAGAGAAAATAAAATCTTCAAGAAAACCGCGAAAATTCAGAAACAGAAGTATACTCTTTTTTTTTTTATAAGAACGTCGAATTTTTCGTTTGAGGCTGAACGTTCTTAAATATTTTCGGGATATCAGCC
>JAOBBB020347071.1:0-10321 GCA_025331005.2 Zoanthus gigantus | reverse complement strand
AGCTAAATCCTTTACGAGCCTAGTGGCCCATGGAGCCGGCGCTTATCTCCGGTTTCCGTAGTGTTAAGCGGATGAGATTCTTTGACTCCCCCTGGACGGGACACTAATCCATCCAATTATACAAATTCACACGAAAAGCTCACTTACCACAGCGCTGTCTTGTAAGCATTAATCAACTGTTCTTTTTCTTCCTGATCTTCTATCCATACTTCACTCTAAAAGACAAGAACCAAACGACAACCATTAGGTGAGATAGATTTCTAAAATTACAGTACCAAGCCTATAAGAAAAAATAATTTCCTGCTTTAAGTTCTAACAGCAACAACTCCAATAAAAACACACCAAAAAACAATTACCATAAACTCTGCCTGCGGGTAAAACTCCCATATGCAAGAGGACAGACTTACTGCCGGAAGATAATTTAAGGCTTAGGGAAATATCTAGAATAATTAAACGTCCTAGAATCAAAAATAGGCAAGAAGACAACGTCTGAGGTTGCAAATTAAAAATATAGTTTAGTTTGATACAATACGTCTTCTTCTGTAGCTTCTTCGTATTTAAGTATCTAGTAAAGAGGCTATTTAGAGTAAGAATCTTGATTAGAGAAGGTAGAAAAGAAGTAGAAAAAGGAGAGAGGGACAATCTGAGAAAGAAGAAAGTAGGGGAGCCTTATTAAAGGAAAGATGGTAATGAAGGGGTAGGGGAATATTGTTAGAGGGAGGAGGGTTGAAGTGGGTAGGGGAAGCTTATTAGAGAAAAGGGTAGAAATGGATAGAAGCAGCTTATTAGAGGTGGGTGCGAGAAGTTCAACTGAGAGAATAAGTTAGAAGATGGTAGGGCTAGCTTATAAGAGATAGGAGGGGCATTTTTAAAGGAAGTAGTACTATTGGCAAAAGTGTTTGTGTCTCCCAACCTATAATTAACCTTGCAGAAACCATTGAATCTTCCCTTAACTTTCCATTTTTCTAAGCCAGGTACTAAGTTTGTTTGATTATTTGCAAAAAATTGTGGAGATTTCTTTAACCAAAATTTGAAAAATGTTATGCTAATTTAAATTGGGTAGTCTTGCTACGAATAAAAATTATTGTTGTGGAGACTTACTGGTGTTACGAATCCTGACGGAACTCGACATATAGGGCATGCCCTGAAAGACAACAGTAAAGCAACAAATGTCGGATAATTGCAGTGGAAGTACTTCCAGTGACTTTTTTGCCTAATCACGAGGGAGCTGGAGCTAGTACAGTCAAACCTCGATTATCCGGACTCATCGGGACCTCGGTAAATAATCCGGATAATCGAGGTCCGGATATCCGACTGTAAAGAGCAAATGATATTTTGCACTCTATATTTTTTCAACCTAAGAAACAGAAATTTTGATCAACTCGATTGAAGTTCTCCATCAAATTGTTTAGGATCTTGTGAAAAATAGCTCGGCAGCACTATGTTTACCTGTGGTAACCACAAGTGTATAGTATAAAGCACAACTTTTCAATATTAAGTAACTTTGTTTGAGGAGTCACTTCCTCCTGTTTAACATAGAACGTTAAAAGTGACTGTTTCTTATTAATTGTTTGGGTAATTCCACTGCCTTGTCTCACTTACCGAACTATTTTCTTTTCTGTATGCGAAGAATTCCTCCACTTCCTTATGCAAGATAAGCAAAACGAGTGAGTGCAGTCCGCTGTTTTGGGAAAAGAATAATGAATCAGTTTCAACAAAAAAAAACTGAATTGATCGTAGAAGAAACATATTTATAAAACATTTAAGATGCATGAAAATATTAATCTTAAAGACATGTTTTCTACTGTAATCTTTTTTTTGGTCTTTTAATCTTTATTCGCTTTAGATATTACTACATCAGTAACAGGGCTAAATCACAAAGTAATCGTTCATACTTCAGTTTTTCATTAAAAGAGTTTATGTTTATGCTTGACAATCTTGTTTTGTGGAGGACTAAAGGCAATTTGTAGTTACAATGACACAAGAGGACAAACAAATCGTCATAAACAACAAATCACATGATAGTTTGCTGGACTGATATTGATTTACAAAGTTTTACAAGTAGTTAAATTTTACACCGTAGTGTATTGAGAATTTTTTTTTAAAAAACTGACGTTTCGGACTTAAGTCCTTCGTCGGAGTGAATTCACTGTTTCTATAGAAACACCGACGCAGCATTCTATTTATGATATTGATTTACGTTGGACTTCCAAGACTGCAAATCAGAAGGGAAATTCAGATATCTGCCAAACGGAAAATCGTTTGTGCGTTGACAAGTTGATCCATTGAAACGAATTCTTCTTCTTCTGTTGTGAAAACTAACCTCTGTTTTCTTTTCTTTTCTTGTTGTTATTGTTGTGAAAACCTTTATTACATTGATAAAAATCATCTGCATTTCTATCTGGTTTGAGAGACTTACACAAAATACCAAAGCGTCTCTCGTTTGGGTCTTGCCTGTCAAGAACTACCTCCAAACATACACCACAGCTGACTCCTTCACTCCTTTAGGGGAAAAAACAAGAGTGTTCTATCATCACTGTCATAGTCTTTCGGCAGATCCATTATTTATAAAAGAAGGCGGGGTTCAAGTGGGGAAAAGGTCCAGCGGGAAGGTACAAGAGGGTGAGAAGACCAAGGTCAATATCTATGTAAAAATCAAGGGCCATTTATTGTTGACTTACGAGGACGTTTCAGGCGTTCTAATTTGGTCAGAGAAATGACAAGGTTGACTAAAATAATGCAATAGGTCCAGCGGGAAGGTACGAGAGGGAGAGGACCAAGGTAATGCAAAAATTAAGGGGCCATTCATTGTTGATTTACGAAGACATCTCAGGTGTTCTAATTTGATTAGAGAAATGACATGACAAGGGCGGACTAGACTGATGCAATGAACCCACTCTCAGACATACTTTAGAAGATATTTTTAAAAGGTATCAAACCATTGTATTTTTTTAATGATCTCTGTCACCAAATTCATAAATCTCAGTATTGATTTTTTCAAATAGTAGCAGAACTTTGGTTAGAAAAAGTTAGCAGAATGATATTTAAAAATAGGCTGACATCATAAACGAGTTTCAGTCTGCTGATGCCAGAATCTTTAAATGTAATTTAAAAATATATATAACTTCTAAAACAAGATAAAACTCCAATTTAATAGTTTTTTCAAAGCTCAGGAAAATACTTTCAAGTTGTACATAAATAAAAATTTTGCCAATTTTAAGATAATTTGATGACCTCACGAAAAAAAGGCTGACGTCACTGCAACTATTTTGACATTAAAATGTTTGTATGAAGATGGTGAATATCCAAAGTTTCATCGACTTAGCCTTAGTGGTTCAGGAATATAGGGGGGAGGGAGGGGTAGAAACAATCCCCCTTCCCTTAACCCCCAGTGTTACGGAGCCCTCAGAAGCCCAGTGTCTTAGGCTTTGTCCACAGTAATATGTTTTCATCTGGCTTTGTTTTTGGTGCCATCAAAAACGTATCGATCGATCTACATCCTCACTACCGTTTTCATACCGTTTTCAATTCTCCACACTAAAACGCTCAAAAATGCTGAACCCAAAATCTTCTAGGCATTCGAAAAAGCATTGCTGCTCAAACTCTACGTTGAGAACTTCTAGAAAGAACTAATACCCTTGCAATAGTTACTCTTCTTCTATGGGAAACCAAGATAAGGTTGAATAGAGCAAGATTTTAATGTCCAAACAAGCGATTAAATTTGTGAGTAACGTGAGAAGTATGTTTTTATCCGCTATATTTGATTTCGAATGGACGTGTAGCCTGGTTACCACTCACATGATACGTTTGACGTCATCGCTTTCATTTTGATGCGTTTTCAACTGTCTACACAAAGAATATACGTATGCGTTTTCATTTGGATCCACTTTTGAGAGCGTTTTCAAATTGATGTGGTTTCGCCGAAAACGCCCAGAGTCTTAGTGTGGACAGAAGGCCTAAACGCATCGAAATTTATGCGATTTCAACGAAAAACACACTAGTATGGACAGGGCATTGGGGTTAACCTATTACAAACAGATGAAAACAGTTTCTTTGAGAAATGAAAACTAGTGCCCAAAATGTCTCTGGAGTAAAGAATAAAGTTCTACAAAATTCCTTCATCTCGTTTACAACTTCATAAGATTCATGTAGGCCACTGACGTTTTGTAATTGTAAAAACTTTAAAGATTTTACAAGATTTTGAGGCCGGAACGGTACAACATGAGCAAACGTCTAAGTTTCTAATTATGCAAGTTGTAAAAATTGTCGTTTTACACTTCTGCTGAATTCAAACTTAAAA
Source organism: Zoanthus gigantus (assembly GCA_025331005.2). Taxonomy (NCBI): domain Eukaryota; kingdom Metazoa; phylum Cnidaria; class Anthozoa; order Zoantharia; family Zoanthidae; genus Zoanthus; species Zoanthus gigantus. The sequence goes on along the minus strand of JAOBBB020347071.1, from coordinate 6,021 downwards.
CATTTTACATGAAGCAAGTATTAAAAAGATCAAATTTGGGTAAAAGCGAAAATTAAAAACAATTTTAAGTAAATGATTTTTTTCCCCCGCTTACTTAATTTTTGTTTGAGGTTTAAGAACAAATCACCAGTTTCGAACATGATCTGGGGATTTCAATATGGCGCCCGTGTCACGGTTGAATATAACTGAATGCGTACTCAATGAAAGAAAGCAACAAAGATTATTGTGATAACTAATCAAGTCAACCTAATCAAGGTCAGGGAGAAAAGTTAAGGTGCAAGGAGAAAGTGGCCATACTATGAAAGATATAAAAACGTCATTTATTGTGCATGTTTTCACACTGAGGAATATCAAGAGTTTCAAATACCTACCTGTATTTTGTTAAGAAATATAGACGAATTACGTGCTCATTCAGCCTCTAGGAACACGTCTGACGATATCAATGTCATGTTCTCTAAGAGCCCATTAAGGCTACTGGGTGAAACCATTTTGTAACTTTAAATAGTTTATTTTAACAAAAGAAAAGCCAATCAAAAGAAAATCCAAACCGCTGCCTGGTTAGCCTAGTTGGTAAGGTGCCAGTCTATCGTGCGGGAGGCTCGGGTTCGATTTCCGGCAGGGCCAACACTCAGGGTCTTAAAATAATTGAGGAGAAGGTGCTGCATTTGCTCTAATATCTGCAAATAGTTAGACCTTTGCGTCTTCTCGGATGTGGGCGTTAAACCGTAGGTCTAGTCTCTCTATATCCTTTCTATTGAGGGGCTTAAAAGAGGGACTTAATAGAACCCACACACTTCTCGCAAAGAGTAGGGTAGTGATCCCGGTGTTGTGATCTGTCTGTTCCTTCCACTGACGGCACTTCTTATCGGCTGCAAGTTGCGCCTTAATATGTGAGCCGCTCTAGCGGACTTTCTAAGACCCTCAACTGTCTGACTCCGTATATACTTGTAAACAGGTTCTGAAAAGCCCCATGGGGAGAACTTACAAGTATATATACATAGTTTACATACATCACTTACCTTTGTAGTGCAAAGGAATATTCCATATTCTTTTCAAACTGTTGAAGACATTCTTTCTTGTGTTCTGTTACAACATTGAGAAACTTGTAAACTCGGGATAACAGAAACAAAGATGACTAAAACTTGAGTGTGGCAAGTAAATACCATTTCAAAAGTAGGATGAATAAATTTAAAATGGTTACATTAAAACAAGCAGCACTTTAGCCCGTTACAGTAATGAAAGAACTTGTAGTCAAACATCGAAAATTAAAACTTTTAAAGCCCGTTCAAATGGATCAAACCTGTTGGTCAAACATTATCAAACATTGTTAGACGCAACATGTTTGACCCGTTTGAACAGCACAACCAAACATGTTGGGTTGTGTTGGATGGTGTTGGACGATGTTGGATAAATTTTGACTTTGTTCAAACTTTTCATCCAACATCGTCCAACATTTTCGTTCGCGAGATCAAAAATACGCCATAATGTCGTACCTTACTGAAATCCAACATTTTTGGATGGTGCTGGATTCGTTTAAACACTCCAGCATCCAACAGAATCTAACACTGATCAAACAGCGTCCAACACCACCCAACAATGTTGGATAACGTTTGATCAACATGTTTGATCCGTTTGAACAGGCCTTTTGTGAGCTAACTGAATAAATGTTGAATGTTTTTCGCTAAAATTATGCCATTTTTCACCGCAAATTACACTATCGACATGGTCAAGGAGGTGACTCCAGGAGTTTTTCAGGGTAGAAATGTATTTTTCCAGAACCCAACTTTAAATTCCTTCTCGGCAAAAACAAAACGATATCAAGAACAATTTCTGCCACAGTAACGACAACTGGTATATTACGGCATTATCTCATTTAGCATGTAGCAACTCAATGCACTTTTAAGTTCATGAAGACCTTTATAATTAAGCACCATCCTGAATGCAGTCTAAGCAACACAGTATCAGTTTATACCTTTTTCAAGCATTACTTCCATGTAACAGTGTCAAATACTAGATAGTTTTTCCATGAGGCTTAATTGTTTCCAAGACTTCAGGTGTTTTCCTGGAGTACAAGGAAATGATGTGTTTTTTAAGGAGTTTTCCAGGATGCTGTAACAACTGAGCTACTGCAGACTCTATAGTGAGCAAGGGTCAATTTTTGGGTCTCGACTGGAACCGCATCGCGCAGTTAGACAGCCAAGTAACAGCATCGCGCTATCGCATTAAGGCATATCAAGATACAGCCAACCAACCTCCAAAGTGAGTATATTAAAGACAAAACAATAAGAACATGATATCAAATGCAAAGAGAACTCGGAAAAAAAATCCAAGTTCCAGACGGAATTTGAACCTGGAAAACAAATTCAAATTTCAGGAGTTTTCCAGCAATTCCTGGCCTAGCGAGCACCATGCGTCATAGAGTTCTTGCACGGTAGAATGGAGTACTCTTTAGAAAGCAAAGATTTCAAGGAAAGTACACAACACAGAAAATTAAATCCTACTACGAGTTACGTGGCTCAGAGGGGCAGCGCCGATGTGAAACGTTTAGCACTTTCTTTGACTCCCCCTGGATGAGAAACACATTCATCACAGTTTAGCTCCCAGCAGAAGCTATTACACTGTTTTTACCGATTTTATAGGGACGGAAAACTCAGTCAGGCATGCAGCTTTTGCAGAAAAGAATGTCACACAAAGTTCAAAAATTGACAGAGCCGGGTAACTGACCCAGGACTTGACCAAACCAACTGAGACAAAGTAACGAAACTTAACAAAATTTGGACGAAACTCTGGCGTAACGGAGTGTAAAAGAGCTGCTGTACAGTAGCAAGAAATGTAGACATGTAGTTGTGCAAATGAATTTACTATGCAGTTTAAAATTTGGTGGAAATAGAGCTATTTTGTTGCTATCCTTTAATTGTTAGACTTAAAAAAATAATTATTATGGTCAGCGTTGGGAAACACATAAGCTATTGATTTTTAATGATTATCACCGTACGTTTTGTAAAGAGCTGACTTTTCCTGCGTTTGAAATGTTTATGGCTAAAAATATAGTTATTAAAAACAAAATCTGGATACAACTGATAGTGATAAGTTTTAAACTCCTGTACAAAGGTGCATCTTAATGCTTGCCCGCTTGCCAGAGGCAAGTTAAAAGACTAAGACAAGTTTAAGCCAAAAAGGCAAGTTCAAGCCCCTTCTTTGCTGCCCGTGATGTCAACTTGCTTTTAACATTATGACTGCCAAAACAAAAGTTGCTTTTAGTAATAAACTAAACTAAAAAATTCAAGAAATCTGTGACTGCTAGCTGTGAACAACCAAACTGTGAAATATAAACTTTATAATTCGCAATTCCACTAGCTTCATGTTCATTTTCATTTATTATAATTACTATAACATAAACTTTTGTTAAAAAAGATTATTACATTAGACTGATCTTTGGCCATTTTTTCTATGTGAGCTACAATCCTGGCAAAAAGTGAATGAAACACCTAACAAAAAATCATCATCATCATCATATTCGGTTTTACGTCCGTTTTAAATGCTGGTAAGCGTTGGACGGTTTTCAGAAAATTGACTTCCAAGCTAACCTATCTCTAGCCAGGTCTTTGTTAACTCTTCTTTCTCTCAAATCCATCTTTATCACTTCTAAATGCTAAAAATATTTTAAAACACCACCCCCCATGACAATGTTGGTAAAAAATCGATTTCAAATTGTGTAGAAAAGCTAGAGAATTGCGCAAAATGTAACAAAACGTTTTTTCGCTCAGTATTCCAACATTGTTGGGGAGGGGGGGGGGAGGGGGTTACAAGAGGTGAAATGGTATATATTGGAGAGTGATTCATTAGTTTCTGCCAAGATTGTAGGTCGTCCCAACCAGAACGTTCACTAGGGTTTAATGGCAAGTGAATATTATTCAGTGTAGCCAAATTTAAATACCAACTTGCCCTAGTGGCAAGTAATCTAAAAAGTTTAGTAGTAAGAATTCGGACAAGTTTCTATAATATATCTGTTCAACTTACGTAGCTCCAGCACACCTCGCTGCCATATTTTACAAGAACATGGAACAGCTATATGAAAACAGGACTAGTTCTACTTTTGACGTCACGGACCGGAAAACAATATTGTAGTTACCAGGCCTCCCATCGCTCGGTCAAAGTGAATCCGGAAGTGATTTTTCAAAACTTCAAACGCAAATTACACCACGAAGAAAAATCGTGATGAAAATTTTCTTTTGCCATTACCATTAGAAGGGTAAGGACATTTTATACCCACAAAAAAGCCACAACTGATATATAAACTATGAGTTACACCACTGCTGTACCTGTAGAACACTATATACTGGTACAGCACTCTTAGCAACTGAGATATGAAAAGACGACTGCTGAGAGCAGCTCAATTTTAGTGGGCTCATCAAAGCCACTTAAAGATGTAACTTTGTTTTATTACGGTGTACACCCAAACACCAAACTTGTCCAGGATTTCTGCTTTTCTACCAGCATTGTGCACAATTAGAGTAGTACAGTAATTTACAACGTAGATCTTCACTTCTAAAACGTTTGCATGCTTTGATTTTGATCGTTTGCTGATCACGCACTAAGCTAATGCTTAGTGGCCTGGCTCCTACAGTGCACGCTCTTCAGATTATGCAAATCAGGGTTTCCTGCAGGTTCCAACTCTGGATATTTAAGACCTTTTTAAGACTTTTTAAGACCCAAACTTTCAAAGTTTAAGACCTGTGAAAATTAAAATGTTGCTCACACGATCTAAAGAAAGATTAGAATGCTGCAGCCCAACAAGATTGCAAGTTTTGAAGTGATTGCTCGTGCACTTTTCCGTGCCTTTTGTGATGCTTCTTCAAGGCATTCTGTGTGCACAACAAGCAAAATAGCCAAAAAAAAAAGCTTCAAATTTCAATCTGTGGAAGGAACATTGTTGACTTGAAATCAAATTTAAGACATTTTAAGACCTAAAAAAAAACTTTTCAAATTCTAAGACCTTTTCAAGGCCTTAAAAACTCAAAATCCAAAATAAGACTTTTTAAGGACCTGCAGGCACCCTGTCGAAGATAAACTTTATATGTTCAAGCCAACGTGTAATATCCTGTAAATAATTACTGGTGTATTTTAATTTTTCATTCAATGACATAACTCCTGGTTAGATCTTATCTAATATTTACAACTTGTACTACAATAACAGCATGTTCATTTCACTGCGGATGTAAAAAAAATCATGAATAGTTTACGCCGACATGCTCTCAGTATTTCGCAACCAACTGTCAATATTCCTAACAGCAAGCTTTTCTTAAAGATGTGATAAGCAAACGAAACGTTCGAAATGGCAAATGCGTATAATCACAAAGACAGAGAGATTCAGAAAAATGATTTGCAACTTCTTTTATGAGACATTTGCAGTGCCTTGTCTTTCTGATAATTCGCCACGGCCAGTCCACTTAACTCCTGAAGGCTTTTGGGAACCTTCGTCTACATATTTGTAATAAGTACTAAGTCGGCTTCCTAATTTCTTAGTCCTCGTTAAAAATACGGTTCAGATTGTCGAACTTGCTTCCCCAGTCCTGCAGGAACTGGAAATCGATGTCATCATCTTCTTCCTCATCTCCACTATCACCTAGTTCACTTAAATCATCAACATCATCATCATCGCCTTCATACTTGTAGATGTGAATGGAATCAAGAGCAAGGGTGTACTCGCGGTTCGCCTCAATGACTCGCGTGTCTATAAAGCGCCCAACATCAATACTGTCAGGGTGGATGACCCGTCGCCTTGTGATTGTGGTTATTCCGTGCTGCATAGGTGTGTTGTCCGCACCACTAGTGAGGAGCGGTTTCTCTTCCGCCGTGGTGATTTCTGCCTCTCCAGAGCCGTAACCACCTCTCCCTGGACAAAATATAGTTGAACATTTAGCTTTGGCAAGAATGTTACTAAATCTCATTTAAGTACAATAATCAGCGAGTCCCGGCCAATTGCGCAAGACCTTGGGGCACCACTCCCATTTTCAATGT
>JAOBBB020346984.1:0-10322 GCA_025331005.2 Zoanthus gigantus | reverse complement strand
TAAACTTTACTAAAACAAAGCACAATGCACTGCCTGGGAGTAATCAGCCATTTTCGATTGCTGCTCACTTAAACATGTTCGCCCCAGTCCAAAGCCGTGCTAACAGCCAGACTGAGAGTGACATTTTCGCCCCCTCACAATATCTCATCCTGCACTTCGTGCACGGATGAGATAAAAATGGATCTTAATTGAGAATGTACTTTTTTATTAACAGCAACAAAGAATGAGGAGAAAGATGGTTTTGTAGAAAAGTTGGCAATGCATGTAGTGAAAAATTTACAGGTAAAAAAATTATTAAGATCTTAATTCACTCAATACAGTACTTATAAATAAATAAATTTCCCAATATAATAGCAACATTGTAGTTAATAAACTGTCCAGTACAATAGCAACATTGTAGTTGATAAACTGCCCAATATAATAGTAGCATTATAATTAATAAACTGCCCAATACAATGTAGCAACGTTGTTGTTAATAAACTACAGTCATTGTAAGATATTTTTACTCTTTTCCTATTTTTGACATTTGATATCATTTGATTCGTTACTTTGTTTTGAATCTCGTTACATTTTTATTTATTTAAGTTTTGATCTGATCGTTAAGTTTATAAGAGGTTTATGGATGATAAAAGTTGTGTGTATGATACACCTGTTCCAGTAAACAATATGAACAGTATTTTAGGTTGTTTGTGTAACAAATTTCCAAGACTCCAAACATACTAAAGTGCAATCAATCCCAAAGAAGTTCTACAAAATAGTATGCTTTCTAATTCTCCTTATTTTGATCTTTTCAAAACGAGGGGGCAGTTTTATAGGATGGTTTGAATTTAATGTGTAGGGAATAAATAGGTTACTTAGTAACAAAACAATTTTAATGTTTCCATTTTTCTTGCTATTTTTCAGATCTGCATTGAGAATATCCATGTTCGTTTTGAAGACTCTGTGAGTTTCATTGCAGTTCTGGAAATTTTGACGTATTAATGTAAATCTAAAGGCAATACTATGCCAAAATCTCATCACTGAGACTAATATTTTTTATGTTGTTCTAATTATCATCAGCCATCATTACTGTCACTTTCTCGATCATCTATATCAGTACTTTTATTATTCATCTTCATACTTATGTCGGTCATAATCATTACCATCACAATCTATACTGATTTTATTTCGTTATCGAGCTCATTCTTTTTCATTGGCATTATCCAGCTGTTTCTCACAAAATGTTTCCATTTTGTCTTCTTGGATATTTATATCTGTGGTGTTTTGGATTATAATTAAGCGGATGAGTTATGATTGTAATGAAAACATTGTGCTCACTGCTCCAGGAATTCCCAGAAAACTCCTGGAATTTGGAAATATTTTGCAGGGCCTTAGAAAACTCCTGGAAAAACAGATAAATTATCTATGCTCCTGTAAATTTATAGAAAAATTCTCATATCAGTTATAAACACACCAAAATCTGCAGAAGCATTTGCTCTTTGTATCATTTATGTAGTTGCAAGTTTAGTTGCTACTACTTTGGCAAAAATTCTTTGATATTGTTTTGTTTTTGACGAGAGAGAATTCAGTGTTGGGTACTGAAAAAATAAGTTATTTATCCAGAAGAACTCCTGAGAAACTCCTGGAATTTTGTTATCATTAATCAGTGAGCACCTTGTGAAAAGGAATAACCAGGTAATTTTTTGTTCCATTTTTTGTCTAGATTACAGATCCATCTGCTCCTTTTTCAATTGGTTTGACGCTAGAGAACCTCTCAGCTCAGGTAACTCAGTCCTCTTACCGTACTAATAACCACGTAAGAAACATGCAGAATAGCAAATGCTTCTTGTCCAGTGTAAATTATAAAATCTTAATTGTTATTTGCGTGGCTTAGTATTGAAATTCGGCTTGAGCACCATTCCTATAAATAGCAGCAGTGTCAGTTTAACGTACACAGTAGAACCCCATTAACATGACCACCAGCGGGCCAAAATAAAGTGGTCGTATTACCGGGGTGGTTGTATTACTGGGGTATAACAACATGTATTTCAAGCGTATCAAAGTTTAACCTTCAAACAGTTCTAAAGCATTTACTTACATTGCATTCAAATAATAAAATATACTTAAATTGAACAGACTATTTTGACAAGAGGTACTGAAACCAAACAAACGGGAACAAACTACCACATATATAATTACAAAACCAAGATGACCTGCATGGAGCAGGCTTCAATTTCATTCATATAGATGATTTTTTTGGTAAAAATCTGTAATATTTGACTAGCTTACAAGTCTTGCGCCCAAGTCAGCCACTTTGCACCTGAATATTCACTTTCGCGAGTTCATTTGATGTTAGAATTTACTTAGACTCTAAAAAACACAGAAAACTCTCCAAACTACAGACAGCACCTGTTTATAAGATGCCAGTTTCGGCTCTACAATAGGCCCTTGAACGCTTTTAAAACCATTATCATACTGAATGGATGTTAAGTCGGGAAAAAGAGAGAATATTATACATTTTCGACCGTAGCTTGTTTTTCCTTTCTTATTTTGCGCAAAATAATTTGAACAATGTCACATTGATATGAAGTTCCATCAAAGAAATAGTATTTCCATGTTTTGTGGTGTAAAATTAGAGTGATGAAAGCTCAGGGTTTTCTATAAGTTTTGAAGTAGATGGTTAAAGTGCAGGAGTAGACGGGGAAGGAGCTGTTATTTCTCACTTTATTTGAGTCTGAGTAAATTAGCAACCAATATAGTTGGCGATTTTATGTTGTGTAGGTTGTGAAATTTGCCGGATGTCACCTCTTGTATTTAAAACCCCGAAAGCTTGAATGTTTTTGATTTTCATTTGTAGTTTTACAGTCTTTTATAAGTGATAGACTTCGCACAACTTCATTTGTATATAGAGGCTGGAACTGAGAAGTCTTCTCATAGATGTGAACAGACTATTGGAAGTTGTCGAGCAGTTCTGATAGTGTAAGAGCTCCAAAACCTTTAAACTACTCCAGGACTGCCTCTAGATGGTTTTTCACTGTTCCGTCTTATTGGAGACTATGGTAAAAAAAGATAGTTTCATAAAAGATTAGGAAAATGTGCATCTGAGAGATTCATACAAATAATAACTTGGTGTACACCTAGTCCTATCTTAATTATTTGTCAGATAAAGACCCTGATGTTGCAAAACTTTTGTCGAACCTAAATTTCAACTTCCAGATTCAGAACACAGAAGCTCTTGATTTTTGCTCGTTGATGAAGAATGTGTGGATGTTTGTCGCTGTCTGTCCAGCCAGTTCCACCTGTAGTGGTTTCTATTATGGGGAGTTTTTTTTTCAAAACTCCGCATATGATAAACTTCATAAACCCAAAGTTTGGAAAAGCCTATTTCCGCGTAGTTTCAGCATTTTGGTATAAAATTTGGATTTTGGTAAAGTACTACAAGAAGAGGAAGAGAAGCTAACATAGTGCAAATTCTGACACGGACGACTCCCTTTTTCTTGTAAAGTCTAGCTGAAGCCCAGAAAGATCCACCATACCAAGACCAAGGGTTGCCCCCACATCAAGAACTGTGGCACTTCCGACCACATCAAGGCACAGAGCTTTGATGACAGCCTCTAGAAGAAACCTGCTGCGCAACCAACAACCAGTAACCTAGGGGGTTGTAAATGCCAAATGATCTCGCCTTAATGATGTCATCTACGACTTAGCCATGGCCACATTCAGAAACAAAGAACAAAAGAATGCTGACTGGTTCGAAGTTCATTGGCAGCAAGTCTCTTGTCCAAGCACATGCAATGTCCTCAATGCAGCTAGGATTAGGGCCCAGCAGACTGCCCGTCGCTGTGCCATTGAGTACTGGCAGAACCTGTGTGCTAACATCAAGTTAGCAGTCAACTGTGGCCATGCTAAAGGGATATATAAGTGGATCAAAACAGCCACGGGCCCCATGAGCATCAAGACAGCTCTGCTCAAAGCAAAGAATGGCTAGTTCATTACGGGCCAGAACTAGCAGCTGCAGTACTGTGTTGAGCACTACTTTGGGCTGTACTCTAATCAGAACATCGTCACAGATACTGCCCTAAATGCCCTGCCCAGACTACCAGTCTTGGAGGAGCTTGACAACCCACATCAATGGAGGAGCTCAGCACAGCCATCAACTGTCTCATCTGTGGCAAGGCATTTGGGAAAGATGGCATCCGATTGGAAGTTCTGAAGCATTGAAAGCAAGCCATTCTACAGCCGCTACATGAGCTCCTCTACCTGTGCTGGGAGCAAGGACACATCCCCCAAGACTTGAAAGATGCCAACATAGTCACCCTAAACAGAAGCAAGAGTGACCGCGGCAACTGTAACAATTATTGCAGCATCTCTATCCTGAGCACAGTTGGCAAAGTCTTCACCCAGGTCACATTGTAATGCTTCAGATCCTCGCTTCTTGAGTCTCCCCTGGGTCACAGTGTAGCTTCTGAGCCAGAGGTCCACCATGGACATGATCTTCTCCCTCCGTTAGCTGCATGAAAAGTATCAAGAGCAGTGACAGCTATTGTTCTCTGTTTCGTCGAGCTCGTCAAACCCTTGACTTGGTGAGCCGAAGTGGGTTTTTCTACATCCTTCGTAAGATCGGCTGTTCCTCAAAACCCATTGAGATCACTGCCTTCCACAAGGACATGCAGAGCATGGTCTGCTTTGATAGAGCCACCTCCGATGCCTTCCCAGTCAGCCCTGGAGTAAAAGAGGGTCGTGTTTTATTCACAACGATGCTGTCTTAACACAACAAAGAGGGCCTTCAGCATCTGGTTAACAAGCTGTCTTATAACTGCAGAGAGTTTTGGCTGAGTAGACCTAGACCTTGGCACAAGGTGCAGAGTCCCCACCAGTCATCACCATCATTAACACGGAACTGGAGGTCATGGATACCTTCACCTATTTGGGTTCCACCAAGTTGAAGTCTTCTTTCCTCAATGCTAAAAAATCAGCTCTAGGAGTGCCAGAGCCGTCACTGCTCATGGCCAAACTCAAGCGAGTGTGGAGCGATGACTTGGTGAGCGAAAGGACCAAGATGTGTGCGTGTGTCAAGCTTGTGTACTGTCGGCTTTGCTTTATGGTAGTGAGTCGTGGACAACTTATGCCAGACAAGAGCCATGACTCAGCAGATTCCACCTCAGCTGCCTTTGGTGCGTGCATCATGTCGCAGGACAAAATCCCCAACACTGAGGTCCTGATATGTACTAACCTGATAAGCTTGCCCTCACTGCTTATCCAAAGATACTTTTGCTGGCTCGGCCATGTACAGTGCATGGAGCCTGGCTTCCTCCTAAGAGAAATTCTCCACAGAGAACTGCAGGAGTGCACCTGGCATACAGGTTGACCGCTGCTGCGCTACAGAGATGTAAGCAAACATGACTTACGGGCTACTGAAATTGACACAGGCACCTAGGAGGACATCACAAAACACTGAGACACCTGGTGGTAAAGTGTCAAAGGGGGGCCATTTAAGGTGGAAGCAAATGCTTGTCTGGGCAACATTCAGGAGAGCGGAGAGGAACAGTTACATGGCCTCTGCACATGATCCCGCATAACACATCTGTGCCACCTCCAATAAAGACTGCCGCTCCAGGATCAGGCTACAGACTCACGCAAGATTCTGACCAAATCCCCGGCACTAACCATTGCCTCTTCAACGTGAGGACTGTTAAAGAAATGTCATCTTATGAAATACCTCCTTGTTGTATTCATTACTCCTTCAGTTTCATGTTTTTGGGGTGGTTTTGGATGGGTTAGATGATACATCATCATCTTAATAACAAATTTTGAGATATAATTTGGGGTTTTCGGTAGAGTAGATACGTGCATCAAGATGTTTTTTTTTTGATAAAAGGACTGCTGTTTTTTATTGATAAAAGGACTGCTGCTTTTAGAACCATCTAATCATCATCAAGACACTAATGCAGTGATAGAACTTGTTACAATTTTTGATTAAATCATAGCCTCGAACCCATTTTAATTTTTTTGATTGACGTTACACAGTAAGATTTTAGTAAGTTAAAATACTGTATATTTTATTTATGCGAAATGCTTTTGTGATTTCATTTAATTGCAAACATTGACATTTTTCAACAGAACATTGTTTTAGTATTGCCTTTTTTCTTGTTTTAAAACGACTTGGTGTTAGTAAAAGTTACATCAAGATTTTTTTTATTCAATTGAGGTTTTTTTAACACATAAACAGATAGTTTACTTCCGTTAAAAATTCCATTACTGAGTAATTATTTCTAAGATGAAACTGTTAAGCCTCTGAAAAGCAATCCAGAAGTATTTGCAGAGAAAGTATTAATTATGTGCGATAAAATAGATAACACCGTGGTACCAGAAGTTGTGTGTCGTAGGAAAACCTTTTCCACGGTATCATGACTAATAAATCCGTTTATTTCATTGTGATGTAAGTTATGTCAATCTTTGTTATCTGTTGAACCAAACATTTACATTTTGTAAGATAAAATGCTTCTGCGTTCTAATCTTCAATTATTTTCACTTTTTCTAGTCAACAGATGAAAACTGGGTACCCAAGGTTCTGGATTCAGCAGTTCAGATGGTACATAAGGTGTGTTTAAAAGAGCAATGACACTTTCTGCATTATATTTCAACACATTTTAGTTCCTAAATATTTTTTGTCCGCCAAATTTTTTGAAGGCTTATTTTCTAATTAATCAAAGTTAAAGATTTTGGTAGTATATAGTGAGTAGTTATGTTATTTCCATTGATAAAAGAAAACACTTGTTTCATCATTATCTATCCAATTTTGATCCAGGTTTATCCCCGTAAATGGGGGTGGCTGGATTTACCCCACTCTAACCGCAATCTCTCCAACTCCCAGTCTCCACCTCACTCGATTCAAGGCATCTTCCTTCTCGAAACCAACACTCTTGCTCTCCTTCTCCATTTGCGTCTTCCATGTCTTCTTTGCTCATCCTTGCTTCCTCGTGCCCTTCACTTCAAACTCCAACGCTTTTCTCAAAATATGTCATGCCCGTACCATCTCACTCCATTCGCTTTTGCCATCTGAACCACTGTTTCCTTCAATACCAACATTTCCATTAGGTCCTCTGTCCTCTTTTTCTCCATCAGTTTTGCACCACACATTGCTCTCACCATTACTCTCTCGGTTCTACTAATCCATCATCAACTTGCTTCTTGCATTTTCCACACACAAAATTTCTTCCCAACCTCGGGGTCACCCTCTTTACTTTCACACATCTTCCATGGATCCATTTCCCACATTCACTCACAACACTGAATTTGCCATTAGTCGCTTCCCACAAATACCACATGGATATACCTTACTTACAGACACTTCACCTTCTGCCCCACTCACTACCACTTTTGTCTTCCCAAGGTTCACCTTCAGCCCCTTGCTCTCCTTCCATTTCCAGAACTTCTCCCCTAGGCCCTCCATTGTTTCACTCGTCAGAACCAAGTAATCTGCGTACAACATCTCACTCATCAAACCATTTCTCACATTCTCCGTAATCACGTCAACCACGATCGAAAAAACCAGTGGCAACAACACGGATCTCTGGTGCACACCAACGTTCACCTCAAACTCCTAGGACAACTCTAGTCCAAAAAGAGTAAAAGGCAAGGCACGCTGTTTCTTTTATGTTCATCAAATTGAAATGAGTTTCATTTAACTATAACGGTTTAATGTAGTCAAAATATACTTTCTAACTAGATAAAAAGAATCCTCTTCTAGTTTTGCTAGCCCTGTTTCATTAAGCGTAATATTTACTGTTGGTTATATAGCTATGCAATTGGAAACTTTTGGTTCATTATGTTGAAAAATCATCTTCTCCAATACAAACTATTATCAACCCTTCTGACTACAGGTAATATAATTTGACCATCTGCTTTGCCTCCTCTATATGTATACCTTTTATCAGAGGTCTTGTCAATAATACATGTTTATATTCATGAGAAAAACAGTCAGTCTTGCTCCTTATTTTTCGTTTTTTCCTATATTATATATATTTAGTTATAATATTGAAACCAGTGCAGTTCAATGTAAACGGTTTTAGTTATAGTTTTAGTTTCAGGAAAGTAAAAACTGTATTTCTGCAAATCCTTTTTTATTGCTAGTTGGTAAAGCTGGACAGTTTGGCTCTATACTGGAACACTAATGATGATAATGTTGGGAAGTTACCAACCAAGGAAGAGTGGGCGGTAGGTTTCCAGTAACTAAATGTTTATCTTTGGTAACTGTTGTAATGCAGTAATTTTTTGTCCTTTATATTTTGTTCTAGCTTTGTACACCGTTTTTCGAAAGCAAATTTTTACTCGCCCCAGTCCTTTGCGCGGGCACAAAACTACAAATCTGGTGAATTAATAAAACAAAATGTGACCAAGCAACTCTTTTTTGCCCCCAGAGAGGCCTGAAACTGGCAAAAAATTTGCATTAGAAAACTGGTATATTAAATTTATGCGTATCATTTTGAATTTTATAATTGCTTAAATTCACCATTTCTTGCGTTATGCAACAAAATTCATTGAATTAACATTGAAATTTTTAGAATAGCGAACTGTCTTTTTCGTTTGCTTCGGTTTCTTTGTTGCAGCACTTCTAATGCTACCAACCTTATCTTTTTGACTTGTGAAAGGAAAGAAAAAATTCTTAAGCCAATTTGAAATCTTATTGTATATTGTTAGGGTATTGCAAAGGAAGGAATTGCAAGAACAACTGGAAAGCATGTTATTCTTAAACGATTTAAGTATGGTAGGTAGCATAATTATTTAAATTTTGGCTAACGCTACAAATACAACTGTGATACGTTCTACTGCACTCCATATTACATGACCTGTATTTTTAATTTGGTAGTCTATATGGAGACATTCCTCTCATTTTAAATTTATTTCTAAAGTTGCAAAGTAACGATAATATATTTTACTTGCATTGCCATATTATAAGGCTAGTATTTTTAATGTCATAGGCTAAATGGACTCACATCTCTCATTTTCAACACTTTAAAGCATCCCCATAAAAATTAGTACACGACCAGTACCAGATATGTATAGACACATATCTGACGTTTTAAACTAGTAGTTTTATGTGTTGTTATTGTGAAACTGACAAATAACAGAAAAAATACAACTAAATAAAGTATTAAAACAGATGTAATAGAACACTGGTGGAGGACCACGGTTAGGAAAATTAATGTAAACCGTTGATTTCATGTTGGCAACTCTTTGCTTATCGTTTTAATACATCGCTAAACGTGCTTTAGTTTCTAACAGAGCTACAATGATAAGTTTTGTGATTTTTGAAAATTCTTCTGATAATATGAGCCGTATCACACTTGTTTTGCGCTATATGGCGCATCAATGTTCTTTAGATAAGTATTTTCTAATCTTTGTTATTTCGGCACCAAAAGTTGTATGATAATGAAGTAAAAGATCAGCGTAACAATCGTTTCTTGTAAGTAATTCCAGGATTTCACAACTCGGTCCTTGTAAAATTTTCGGTTCATCTGCTCTACCATCTTCAAGGAATTTAAAAGCCAATGAACTGCTTCTCAGTAGATCATAAAGCTGTATTTGTTATTTGATTACTGTGACATCACCTGGAGTAAGCTTTTACATCAAGACAAGGATTAACTTACAGCGCCTGCAGAACAGATCAGCCCGGTTAAAAACACGTTGCGCTTGTCTGAGACAATAGCTAGAGTAGCTGCACTGGCCGACTCTTTCTAGTAGACTTTCTATCACAAGGCTAAACTTGTTTTTCTTAGTTTTCACTCCTTAGTTCTTAGTTATTTTTCAATAGATTTTATTAGATTTTTGACCATTCACAATTCTTCCACCAGGCAAAGTATGAGGCTACCAGGTTAAACAGAATTTTGGGAAATGGACTGTTCTTTTTGTTACTGGCGCAAAAATGTTTCATGAACTTCCTTTCATCATTCAGACGTTCTGCTGCCGAGCAAGAATTTCTTTTTATCATAACTTGAAAGTTTATTATACATTTTAGGCTTTAAATGTAATTTTATATTGTTTCACGCTTTTAATTGTAGTTCTTAAATGTTATTATTGTATTCTAGGTTTTTTTAATGTAATATTTTATAAAATACCTGATGTAAATTAGGGCCCCTATTGAGACCAGCCTTCAGAGCTTAATAATAATAATAATAATAATAATAATAATAATAATAATAATAATAATAGTAATAACTATTATTATTATTATATTGTTTTTCTTGACAAAATCATGAGAAAATACTATATTATTGATGTTGCTTGCCCATTTGACACCCGAGTGAGTGCAAAGGAGAAAGAGAAAATAGATAAGTATCAAG
>JAOBBB020346898.1:0-10323 GCA_025331005.2 Zoanthus gigantus | reverse complement strand
AAAATAATTATTATAAATTATAATGTTCTTCATTTTGAGTCAAATATCTTGTATAAAATTGTATATTAATTATTTTGTTTTGTGTAGTTATGGGAAGACAACATTGCTAACTCACATTGCTGAGAGGAAGATCAGAATACCAGCAAATATTGATGTACTTCTGTGTGAGCAGGGTGAGTTCAGAAAATATTCTTACTTTTTATTAGTACATGACAATATAGAATTATTTCTGTCATTGGTTTTGTTAGCAATTTTTATGGCTGGCATGTTGGTTTTCTTGGTCACTCTGTATACTGTATCCAACTATAAAAGTTTATGAGAAAATGACAATCAACCCAATATTTTACATCGCTAAAAAAATTATTACTATTTTATGTTGTCTACTAAATTCTTCAAAAGCCTACTGCAGTGACCCATTCTCTTTGCTGACCTATATGAGTTTCAACATTTTCCAGGATCCTTTGCCAGTAGACTATTCATTCATCTAAAGTAAATTTCATTACAATATATCTTGGATTTGACTGGATAAACTATATAGTACTTAAGAAATAAAACATGTTTTCTGAGCCTTCATAGCCTGGTGAAAATCGAGGCAAATGTTTGGAAGAATTCAAGAGCAGATCAGTTAAAACCCAAAAGGCAGTTAAGAGTTTTCACCTACTCAAGAAATCTCACCGACTTTGCTGAGGTTTTCACCAGGCTATGAAAGCACGGAGAACATGTTTCATTTCTTTTGTAAAATTAATATCTTCTGTCATAACAATGAAACTTTGAGTTCTCACAGCTTGGAGACAATCAACCATATTGCTCACATCATTTTTGTGCTTCATAGAACTATGAAATCACACTATCTGTCCACTGAAGACCAATCAAAAGGCTTGAACTCTCCAAATTATTTTATAATATTTATAATAATTACTGTGTATGTTTTATCTCTGGTCATTGTAGATGTACAGGCAGACGATACCCCAGCATTTGATGTTGTACTGAAGGCTGATACAAAAAGGTTAAACCTACTGGAGCAGGTAAGTTTTGGCATTTCAGTTTCAATCATCTCACCTGCACTATGGCCCAATTTAGTGGGCATGGCTGCTAGCAATCAGGCTCACTAGTTTTTGTTGTAGTTTAAATGGGTAAAACTGGCTAGACCAACATGGGCATAGTGCCCATTATAATGGCTTCAAGTTAGCTACTAGCACGTTTGTACTATCTATATTTGAGTTCATCTTTATAGCCACATCCCACAAGCATTGCACTTTTACCATTATTTTTGTAATAAAATTAGAGCAATTAGTAGAAATTACAGATATCTGTTTTTTTTTGTTCTTGAAAACTAGGAGAAGAAGTTTACAGCATTGAGTGAGCAAGGTGATGAAAATGCAATTGAACGACTGAAAGAGGTAAAATCGAAAACAATTGTCAAGTACAGCTTATTCGGCATCGTTATGCTAACATTGACAAACTACCATGGACAAGTGGACTCAAACTGTAAAACTATGCTTTTTTTTGTTTGTTAGATTTATGCTGAGCTTGAAGCCATTGGTGCAGCGTCTGCTGAGGCAAGGGCAAGAAGGATTCTAGCTGTAAGTTTCTGAACACATAGCAAAATATATTAATTTAAATCCTTTCTTCCTTGTTAACCTATGTTGTTGGTTAGCACAAAATACTTAATACTCCAATGTACATGTGTACACTAAATAGATTTTATATTCCCTTGGGCAGCTGTTAGAATTAATTTTGCTGATTGTATAGTTTGGCTCTTGAAATAAATCCTTGACTTTAACTTTTTGTTTCAAGGACTTTAAAAATGCCATGAACTTAGATGAAGGTCAAGGGTCATGGGGGGTTAATTTGAAGTTGCCCGTTGTGTTAGCTTTTAGCATGTGCTAGGGTAACAGAACTTTTTAATTAAGATTTGTTGTTCAACTTGTTTCTTCCTTAAAAATAATAATACTTGAAAAGCAAAAATTTTATTATTCTTATAATAATATAGGAGTTGAATATTTTTAATTGCTGTTTAGTAGGTCAGCAATGTATTAATTTTTTTCTTTTAATATAAATTATTGTAAAATTAAAATGCTTTTTTTGTTATAGATCATGAATGTCTGAAGGTACTTACATAGTAAGTAAAAAGAATCATTCTCTTTATTTTGTTTTACTCAACTATTTTAGGGTCTTGGATTTACCACAGAAATGCAGAAAAGACCTGTTAATCAATTCTCTGGAGGATGGAGAATGCGTGTGTCACTTGCCAGGTACTTTTAAGTTACTTTTGGACATTATTTTCATTAACTTTAAAATATTTTTGTGGGAGTGTAATTGGTGAAGTTTATAGAATCTCTAAAAGTTCTGACAGCCACAAAGTCCTCAACTCATTCATCCTAACAAAATTCACTTATCTTTCCATCCTTGCTAGCTCATGACCATTGGAGCTATCTCAAGCATTTGGTGCATTTGTCTGCTTAGTATCCAGTCAAGGAAGTCTTAAATACTCTCATATTCTTAACAATAAAGTAACTGGAGATAAGCTTCAACATCTATTAAGCCAATTAATTTTGATGATATATGAATTTAGTTATAACAAGCTTTCAAGTAAAATCATGTCATTTTGAATGTTCAGAGCATTGTTCATGGAGCCAACATTATTGCTGCTTGATGAACCTACGAATCATCTTGACCTAAATGCAGTTATCTGGCTTGACAAGTATGTAATAAAACTTTTTACATAATGTTAACACTATTTTATATTGTATAGCTTCAATAGTTCAATGTAGTTAGATGTTTACATAAAAAAGCCATTTAAATTAATGTACCATAATTATTATTTTAACAAATTAAAGATGTGCCAGTTCTAGGAACGATGTATTTGTTTTAAGATTAAAGATTCTTTTCTTATTTTAGTTTCTTGTGATTTCTAAAATTAATATAAATTTGACATAATTAATATATACACTAGCTTGGCTTCACGCGATATGATTGGTTTAGAAATATTAGATGTGAGAGAATATTTACCTCTGAAACGGTAGATAAAGACACTGAAACAAAATGGCAGACGTAATTTGTCGGTTTGCGTTCGTTTCAGATTACAGTATCAAGATTGTATTTAAATATTTTTCTTTAAAAACACGAGTTTTTTGAAATAGTTTAAAGGCATTCTTTGTTTTACCCCATTTCGTAGTTGACAAGCTTTGAAAGCTACGCGTTGTAAATTGAGCTGTTCATTCGTGAGTTTCGCCTTGTTTTGTGGATGAATTAATATAAGCAATTTTTTCTTACTAAACTTTCTTTTGTCTTGAAAGGACATTTTCATAGATCAATTGCCTCGCTGGTGTATACTGAAACACCTATTCTATTTCAATTTTGGTGAGTAGGAACTTAATGAATATCGACTGACGAGCGCCCAATATCAGCTGCCACTATCTTCAGATAAGGACTACAGTTTGAAACGTCAGTTCCAAAATTCTTCTCACTACGGTGTACATCTTATCAATTTATAGACTGCATCCACAGAATAGAGTAGAATTCTTGGGTTTCAATGTAAGTCCCACGAAGATATAACATAATGGCAGATGGAGGTCAAATAATGAGATTCAAAATAGATTCTAATGAGACTCTTTTGTATAACTGACCAAATGTGCGCAGAACTGGAACCTTATGAAACCTACCAATAGAGTGTTAATTATAGTTTGTTTCATTCAAAATCGGCAAAAAGAACAAAAATGATTAAACCTACCTCCAACCCCAGGAGTGGGAAACTAGGGACGTTGAACGAAGATGATGTTGATGGATGTTTAAACCTTGATATCACTGTATTTTCTTAGATCCCGCAAACTCTAATTTGTTTCAGTTACCTTCAATCTTGGAAGAAAACCTTATTGGTTGTTTCACACGATCAGTATTTCCTTGATAGTGTCTGTACAGATATAGTACATTTAGGTAAGAA
Source organism: Zoanthus gigantus (assembly GCA_025331005.2). Lineage (NCBI taxonomy): Eukaryota > Metazoa > Cnidaria > Anthozoa > Zoantharia > Zoanthidae > Zoanthus > Zoanthus gigantus. The sequence continues at coordinate 6,380 of JAOBBB020346898.1, read as the reverse complement.
ACTAAATTGAAGGGTGTAGTGCAAAAACAACGTAAGTGACTTTGTATGAAATGCTAAATTCTCCCAAAAATTATGAAGAGATAGAGGGATAATGTAGTGAGAGTTGAGAACTTCATCAAACGTCACTTACGCCGTTTTTGCACTAGACCCTTTAATTTATTAGAGTTTATGATTGCAGGTACTTTTGAAGTGCATCTTAGTGACTAGGTTCAATGCAAAATTTAAAAAACTCGGGGTCGCAATTCTGATAGAGTACCGAAGTGATAACGTCACAAAAAATTTATTTGTGAAATCACTAGTTTGGTTGTGATGTTCAGAAAGATAAAGGTGAAAAATGCCTCCATGTATGCCGAAATTTAGCATTTTGCCACCAATCAGTTACGAGATATTGCCACGGTTTTGCTCTGATGACCTCATACAAACCTTATAAAAATTGGCTCGGTTCCTAACGTTAAGAACCAAGCCATCTTTAGAAGGATTTGTATGGAGTCATTGGAGCATAACTGTGGTAATAACTCGCTGACAATTTGAACCAACATTCTGATTTTTAGCAAGGATACATATTTAGTTTTGATCTCTAGGATGATTTCGACACATCCTATAAGTTCACAAATATTTATTTTTGTTACGTCACACTTCGCCACTCTATAATGATTACTTATAGATAGCAAGTTAAACATTGAAACATCAACATAAATGCTACGTAAACACTCTTTGAGTAAATTGGAAGGAGGAAGATGTTCCTGAACAGTGGAAAGACGGGTATCTTATAAAACGTCAACATATACTGAAAGAAGCATCAAGGAATAATGTTGTCAGTACCTAGTAAGGAGTTGAAAAGAATAATTTTGAACAGGCTTAACACCACATTTAACGCAGCTATCAACAAGCAGGCTACCGGAAAGACAAATGGTGCATGGATCATATTGCTACGTTTCGCATTAATACCATTTAGCAATCACTTGTGAATAGAAGTATGTACAACAATTATTTTACCGACTTTCAGAAAACGTTTGACTGCCTTTACTGTAGACCACAACACACTGTGTGCTCTCATGATTATTGTATTATTTTTGCTGCTTAATCAAGATTTGTAAGCAGAAAGAAACTTTGGACCTTGAAATAAGAGATGACAGAATGAACCAGGCCAGAAGATAATTTTATGATACACCGGCAAATCTTAACTTTATTTTACGCTAATGCACTTTAAGAAATAAGTGAAGAGAATTTCGTTGTTCATATTTGCTCCACAAGGTAACTATAGGATGTCTTTAATGGTGGGTTTGAGTTTCCAGTCAGCATGTATGTGCTATCTATATGCTAATACTTAAATTGAAATACTTATGCTATCTATATGTGATGTTTATCATGTTTAAGTGCTATCTATATGCTAATACTTATTGAAATACTTATGCTATCTATGTGATGTTTATCATGTTTAAGTGCTATCTATATGTTAATACTGTTACTGAAGTTATGATAATGATCACCAGAACTAATTAGGTTACACAGGAAGCTGGCATTTTTTTGAAAGTGTTTGTTCTTTGTCAGCTGAATGGCTCTTATGCTCGAAATGCCAGCTTCCGCAACTGGCAAAACGATCATAAAAAATTCAACCTGGAGTTGTCTTCAAGAAATTACCTGGTTTGTTAATACTGACACTTACAACTATGATTTGAATACAACTTCTGTAACACCTTGTTGTTGGTTTGACATATAGCATAATTTTAGTATAATGAAGAGACTCCAATGTTTACCTGCCTCTATACTTGTACTTGCACCTAGAGGTTAATTTTTTTTACCTTTAGTTGTTCATGTATGTATCTAGAAATTAATTTAGTGTTTCATACAATGAAGCCACAGTGTATGCTTCATCTGTAGTTTCTCATTGTAATAATGTATAACAAACGTGCTGTAAGGCCAATTTTGTTGAATACGACAACCTCTTAATGGACTTACTGTCATACCTTTGAATTATCATTGATTGCATGGAACTGAATCTAAATGTGAGCTGTCCATCTTGGATTTGCAGACCAGCAGAAGCTGTTCTATTACAGAGGAAACTACGGTATGGTACCTCGATGTTTTGAGCATTTCTTGCAAACGTAAGACAGTTGTTATAGTTTCTTTTTCTTGAGTTCTTAAGGTTTGAGTTTACAACTTTCTATTTTTCAATTATCAAGATCAATTCAAGAAAATGTACAAACAGAAGGTTAAAGAGCAAGAGAAGGCTTATCAAAGACAGGTAAGATTAACACAGGTTCGCTTCACTTCCACAGATGAAAAATTCAGCTATAATTTTTCAATCATTTTCTTTGTGAAATGTATACTGCGTTTCCAGATAATTTATCAAATATTGCTGGTTAATTCTGTTGACAAATTGCATGTAACAAATTATGCTGACGGTTTTTCAGAAAATTTAAATTGTTGTTAGATCTGTGTTTTTTTTTTTGTTTTTGTATTTTCTTTGTGCCTCAACCGCTAACCAAAGATATGAAAAAATAAAAAAAGAGATTGATCTAAGTATCCTAAATTCAAATAACTACAAAAATGAGTACAAATTCGTTTACATAATTCATATAGATACTGCTGTTATTACTTAAGAAACTGAATGTATGTTTTGTTTAATCAGTTGATGATTGCTAAAAAATGTCATTGAAAGGTTTGTGACAACATTAGTTTTTATAAAAATGAAATGTGAAAGGTAAAGTAATCAACATGACACGAGCGTTGGACAAAGAAAAAAATTTCAAGTTTCTGATAGGATTCGAACCCAGTACCTTTTGTACACCGGGCGGGCGCTCTATCCACTGAGCTACAAGAGATATCAAGGAGAGCAAGGTCATTAAACTGAGTTCATATGTGACACACGTCCTGCTAGGATCAGTACTGTAGATGGTTAATTTTTTCATTCACAAAATATCTGGCCAAATGATCTTTATTTTAGATATAACTTACCGTTTTTGTGCTTTTCTTTTTTTCATCAAGTAGTGGACTACAGTATATCTTATCGTACATTCCAGATTATTTGAAAAAAAAAGCAGGTAAATCATCGAGGCAAAAAAAAGCTTCGGGTGAATTGTTTAGAATGCAAACTATCGTTGCCGTAACAACGTGTCGTTACAATAGTACTCTATCTCTCCCTCTTATCAGCAAGTGCTTAAACCTTTCCATCTTCTCGGATAAAAACGTTAAGCTATAGGCCCAATCTCTCGACCCCCTATCGTGGGCCTTACAAGAACCCACTCAAATGTTGCAGCAATTAGAGAAATCCAGATGATCTTGATCTGACATATTTCAACATTTCTTGAAAGTATATCTTAAAGAAACAATGAACCAGTATGCCTGATTCTTAATGGCTGTTGTTGCAGGAGAAGCAGTTAAAGGAATTGAAGCTTTCTGGGCAGTCCAAGAGGCAGGCAGTATGTATATGATTTATACTGGGGCACTTTAAAAGTTTCTGAACTCTGATTTGTTTTGGGGTTTTGAAAATGCAAGAACACATACAATACACTGAATACGGTTACGATTTCACTGAACTTAGAATTCTGTTAGTGCTGGGGGGTAACGACCAATGAATTATTGAGCAAAATTTCTGCACTGGGGTGTACTTAATTTTACATAAAAATTATGCCAATAAACCCTCACCATTTTATATTTTGTTTATTCCTAAACCTAACCCAATAGGACCCAATACGTCCCACTGTGAAGGAAGTGGTTGCCCATTCTTCCCAACCAGAGACGTTTAATCGTTTGACGGCTCATATCTTGGTATGAAAGTTGAATTTGTAGAGGGAGAAAACCAGATTACCTGGAGAAAAGCCTTGGGGTCAGATTGAGATCTACAAATTTTAGCCCATGTCCTTCCGCATGTGACTCCTCCATGGGTTGATCTCGGGTTGTAGAGAGGTGGGAGGCACGAGGGACTAATGACCACTACACCATCCTGTTTCCCTTGAAATGTCAGCGTTGTATCTTGCTTTGTGTTGTCCAAGCGTTTTGAAAATTGATTTATTAGGATAGAAATAAAAGAATGGAGGTCTCAACTTATCCTCTCTTTCTTGGTTTATAGGAGGAGAAGGCGAAAACAACTCAAAAGCAAAAGGAAAGGAAGGGAGGAAAGGGTAAAAAAGATCTCCAAGATGAGGTACGCATAACATGTTTCTTCACATGCGATTTTTTCACTTATGTTCAGAATTGACCGCAGCAACGAAAACTCCGAAATCCACGAAATTTACAAACGCCACCACAAAAACCCCGAAAACTCCGAAATCTCCAAAATTTTAAGATTATTATGTATTTAACAATTATTATTTAAGTTTCAAGATTATTTTGTTTTCGTTGTTTTAGTATTGAAGTGATAAAATCGTGTTTTTCGTTTCTGCGGTCGATTTTGGACATATCTCGATTTTTTGATCAAAAAAATAAAGAAAGAAAGAAAGAAAGAAAAAGAATAAATAAATAGCAACCATGCAGTTCTTAAACTAGCAGAGACTCCCTGGTACCTTTACCAAATTCTAGTTGTTGCACCAGCTCGACGCCGCTGAGGCACGTGACTGAGACTCCAGCCAGGCATGGGTAGCAGGATCTCAGAGCATCAAGATGTTGGATCCTGCTATCCCAGCCATGCCTGGCTGGAGTCCCAGCTGCCACTGTGATGGCATCCGCTGTCCCGAATCAAGCGAATGACGAAAAGCGAAAATTTTCGCACGTTTTGTTTTCGAAACTTAGATTGCGAATGCAGCTATTTTAAGCTGAATCGCTTTAAATGGTTGAAAGTAAGACAGGCTGTGGCCTCTTTGGGGAAGATGTATATACGGTATTTGATTTACGCTTGTTTCTATGTAGGAATTAAACCCAGTACTCGTTTACTTTGTGCTTAGATTTTAACTCCATACTTATAAATTATATGCGAGTCCTTTAACTTAATTTAGTTATTTTAGTACCTGTATGAAACCTAGAAAGTAAAGTCCGTATAATTTTATTATGGCGTTATTTTTCTGCCAGAATTCGATATTTGCTTTTGACCTCAGACTACTGTAGGCATAATTTATTCAATGCGCACTCATTGGACATGCAAGCTCGCAAGCTGTGATTATCTTAGTCTTTTTTTTTTTTGCTTCGTTTCGAAACAAAACATTTTTTCTTTTCGAAAATTTGTTCTATTCCTTTTTAGCATTTTAACGCAATGCAATGGTTTTAGTCTCACAACGCAGATTTCATGTTTGGAATATTCTACTTTAAACTGAATAACAACACGCGGGCTCAGTTTTCCGTTAACAAGCTTTTAATAGGGGTAAAATGGTAGACAGGGGGAAGCCGTGGGGTTGTTTTGAGGGGTGAGGAGTTATGACAGTGATAACCGTAAACGTTTTAGTCCGATTTGTGTAACATATGTGGTTCGTGTGTCTGTAGGATGACCTTCAGCCCACTGAGCTGCTCAAAAAACCGAAGGAATATGTTGTTAAATTTACGTTCCCTAAGCCTCCACCATTAAGCCCACCCATCCTTGGTCTCAAAGGTAAGCAGTGCTGTTTTTCCTCAAAATAATGCCTTTCATTTCTTCAGGGCTCAAAGTAATTTCTGAAAGGTGGCCGCTCATTTTGAAAGGCCAAAGAGATTTTTGCTCGAACATGTCTCGTTAATTTGTGACCGGTCAAAATGTTATTCTCTTGATGTTTTGAATTTATTCAACATGCTACAATGTGACCGATCAGCATGACCGGCCTTGGAAGGTTTTGTGCAGTCAAAAAGCCCCTCAGCCCGGACATTGTTCATTGACCGGCCGTTATGTTGAGCCCTGTTTCGTAGTTCTTTTATATGAGCGATTTGACTGTGATTGCGTAGTCAGGGAGTTAGCTTTTTAAAACAGAACCTTTAGCCGTTACAGAGTGATGTTATCTCTTCTAAGACCACCTATTCTTTAAAATAACCTTCTCATTGTTCTAGTAAACCAAGGTCACTTAGAATGCTAAATACTGTTAATTTGGATTTTTCTTGAAGTACAAAAATAGTCGAAAAATATTATTTGGAAAATGTCTACTTCTGAAAGTTACAGTAGATGCTAATCGACTACTTCTTGATTATATACTTAAATTCTCCCTTGTACTCTTATCAGTACTGATAGTAAAGGCACATGACCACCATGTTACGTCACCATTACGTCAGACTTCTTCATCTTACACAGCATGAACAGAGCAAAACTGAAGTCAGAACAATGGACACAGTATTATCTATAAATTAAGTACGGTCCCCGATCACTCTTCATTACTCGTGGTAGCACGAGTCAACTTTCGGGTTCGATTTCTTTTTTCTTTTTTCTTTTTTCTTCATGTCGCGATTAGCGATTCGGTCCAGTGACTGCCATATTTGGGATTTGT
>JAOBBB020346817.1:0-10323 GCA_025331005.2 Zoanthus gigantus | reverse complement strand
GCCAACCAGCACCTAACAAATCATAAGTGAAATATAGTCCTTGTAAAAACCAGACATATTATTTGAAGGTGAATAAATGTTGTTGTTGTTGTTGTTGTTGTTGAATTGCAAAACTACTCATTAACCTTATACTGTAGCTTTCTGTCAGCCAAGGGCAAAAGAGAAGGACCTTGGCCACTAAAGTTTAAGACTGGTCAGTTGGTCGAATGACAGAGCAATTTTGATGGTTACATGAAGCATTCATGCCTTAAAAAGTGGCATAATATATTTTGCTAAAAATTAGGGATTGACTGGGTAAACTAATACATTATGCCAGGGCCTGGTTGTTCAAAAGCAGATTAGCACTAAAACTAAGTTAACCTAGGGTTAAATATTTTAACGCATAGTTTTGTTTCCAATCTTACAGTGACAGATTTGATCTGAAAATTTGGGATTAAAATGTTTTTCCCTAGGGAAATGCTGCAGCTTTAATTTTTGCTTAACCCAGGGTTAAATTTAACCCACCATTGAACAACCCAGCCCTAAAACTACGTACAGTATGATATATTGCTTTACATTAAACTCTTCCATCAATACAGCAATTACAGTTACAAATACCTTCTTCATCATCAAATTTGAGAAGTTCCAACGTGCAGTCCTCCTCAAATGGCCGATCAAGATCCCACAAATTTCCATTCACCTATGAACAACACAAGCTGATGTTTTAAACAGACACATTTGGCCCAAGATTAAAAGATAGCACAAGAATTGGTCATGAAAAAATAATTAAACCACATAAAGTTAAAAAACATATAAAAGGATAAATTATTATCAAATACCTTAGATATCACTGCATTGTCTGCCAGACCTTGGCTGTTTTTAGAAAAAATTGTTTTGAATAAAGTGATAACACTGTATATTAAAATAAATATAAAATGTTTGTGTTTATTATTAAAATAATAATTTTATGATAAAATTGATCAATAAAAGGATAACTTATTACATGTTATATAAATTATTATTCTTCTAATAAATTTACCATGTCATATTCTGGGATAGAAAATGTAATTTTTTTCACAGATTTCGGACTAGTAATCACTCAGACTTACTAGTCCTTCCCATTTTTTACTAGACTTCATCAGCATTTTCATTTAAGTTACAGCTCCTGCCGGTAGTTTTCAATAGCAGGCTTGCCACTATTTACCTGATGTAAAATTCAAGGACTTTTCCATGACTTCCCAGGACCTTTTCAAGGAAATCCAGAACCTTTTCTATCAACTAAAACCTGAATGCTTTAGACATTTTTTCAAAACTAACTTTATTATTCTGCTTTACTGAACTGGCTGAGTCCAGACATTCCGTCAATGAAAAACAACCAATGACAGGCCACTTTGGACAAAAATTAGGTCTTGCAAAGTCACGGTTTTTGTTTTACAGCACAGTCATATCAAAAATATTTTAACTAACAGCATATTTTTATTATATTTGGAAATAAAGAAAGAAATTTTTTACCCATTCCAGGATTTTCAAGCATTACAACCCAAATACAAGGACTATCCAGGACCTGGAAATTCCAGGACTTTCCAGGATTTTCAAGGACCGTGGCAACTCTGCAATACACTTCTTTGCTCAACCTAATGCAATGTTCTTTCATTTTTCCGTGAACCCACATGATCATTACACACCAGGAACATAGCTAGGATTTTTTTTAGAGAGGGGCAAGTCCTCCAAAACCTTAAGAGAGCTCTAATAATCTAACAAAAAATACCATAATACACATCCATGCACAGAGTTACTATATATGGAAAAAAGTGGCCATACACACTATCATTCAATCAACATGTGCCCACTGTTTGTGGAAAGTCATTCTCAGTACTGCAAATTGAAGGGTCTAGTGCAAAAACAATGTGACTTTGTATGAAGTGCTGAATTCTCCCAAGAGTTATGAAGAGAAGAATAATGTAAGGAGAGATTAGAACTTGATCAAATGTCACTTATATCATTTTTGTGTAGCGCAAAAACAATGTGACTTTGTATGAAATGCTAAATTCTCCCAAGAGTTATGAAGAGAAGAATAATGTAAGGAGAGATTAGAACTTGATCAAATGTTACATATATCATTTTTGTGCAGTGCAAAAACAGTATGACTTTGTATGGAATGCTTAATTCTCACAAAAATTATAAAGAGATAATAGGGATTATCTAGTGAGAGTTGAAAACTTCATCAAAAGTCACTTACGCTGTTTTTGCACTAGACTCTTCAATTTGTAATGAAATAACATGAATGGCATGGGAGCAAAAACATTTAAAATATTTATTCATCAGTGATAGAAGACAATATTTTACTAGACACTTGGACTAGTTTAGGCACAAATTTTCCAGTCTACCATTTAAAGCATTTACTATTGTGCGGACTAGTGGCCTATCGCTTATTATTTTGAATCCTGCATATTGTATAAATATAGCAGCAAAAGCAACAATATAGTCTCCTTACCTGATAGAGCAGGCAATATTATATGGTGTGGTCTCCCAGGACTTGCCATCTAAAACTTTGCCATTGGGCAATTTTATTTTGATTGGTTTCTTCTCCTTAGCTGCAAAGAGAAGTTTCAAGTATTATCTTACATGCAAACAAAAATGTAGATCTACACAGCTGTGTTATTGTATAGCCAGATTGCATAGTTAGCACAGTTACTGATCATTTTTGTAAAAAATCCAAGGAATTGATGTTTCAAAGTGTTGCTCTGATGAAAAAGTAACATTTGAAACATTGGATTTAGGTTTCTTACAAATTTTGGAAAGTTGTGCAAAGTTTTGGAGATTGCAAACAAATTTTTCTCAAGACCTGGAAAAGTTCTTGCTCTAAAATACAATGGAAAAGTCTTGGATTTTGATATGAATGCTTCGCAAACATATCAATGTTTAGTTTACACGTGTAAGCACTTTCCAGTATATAGGGAAGAATAGCACTGGATGGAGGGAGTTGTTTCCCACCTTCCTGCACTAATAGTGAGCTTGAAATCAGTCAGGAGGTGTGATCATTGTATTACATGAAATGCATATTTAGCATCATTTCCTAAAATAAATGTAAAATGCTCATATCATTTGAAAGTTTTCAGCTAAAATTTTAAGTCAGATGATAAGATCTCTGCAATCTAGCATTCTATTTTTCTTAGCTCAGTAAATGAGTACCAGCATCTGCGGTGGTTAAACATCCCTTCCAGGGAGAATCAAAAAATCTCATTCAATTATCACTACAGCAACCAGCAATAATTGCCAGCACCAACAGGCCACTATGCTGAAAAATCATGACACTAAAACTAAATGCAAACCTGCTTGGGATTCATCAGCTTCCTTCTTTAGCCTCTCGTACATCTCTAACCTCTCTTTAAGAAAGTCTGCAGGAGGATCAAGCTATAACAAGAACAAATCAAGTGATCAATGGTAAGCTTGTGAAACTACATTCCTAATTGGCAACATACACAGGTCTACAATACGGCACTAGTGGTTTATAGTGGCTAAACTTTGTGATACAGTTAACAGGGTTATACGAGTTAGTTAAATTTTACACCGTAGTGAAAAAGAATTTTGAAAAACTACAGTTCGAAACGTTAGTTTTTTAAAATTCTTTTTCAATACAGTGTAAGCTTAAACTACTTGTAAAACTGTTACTATAGAAACAATGCAGCATTCCATTTATGACAGTTAACATGGTGCTCACTGATCAATGATGATGAAATTCCAGGAGTTCTCCACGATAAAGAATTTGTTTTTCCAGGACCCAACCCCAAATTTTCTCAATGATATTAACCCTTTCAGTGCCAGTCAGTTATCAACAACCAACTTCTCCTTATATAACACATACAAAATATGACGGTAAAATTTCCGTACTGGGGCGTACTTTTGTTTTAATCATGCAAACTGACCCTCACCCAGACCCTAACTTCTATAGTAATATACGTGATGAAACTGCATGCATAAATAAGTACGCCCCAGTACGGAAATTATCCCAATTAATTTTCAAAAAAGTACCATTGTTTTCAAGTTCCACATTTCTTGAACACATGTATGACTGTCACTGAGCACCCAAACAACTACGCGTACCGAGATTTTTGACTTTGCAACTCAAATTTGAATTTTATTAAGATAATTGGCCGCTGCATGTCTCGACTTTACAGAAACTAAAAGAGTTTACAAACCTTTTCTGTTGATACAGGAACTCCTTTTACGAATATCTTTCGTTTCTCAAATAATTCGCCGTCCATAGAAATAGCCATTACCTTTCACATTGTCGTACTGACCCGTGCGTAAACTGCTTTTTTGCACCATTCACCCTAGACCTCCTTACTTTCTCTTACTGGAGATCTGGGGACGAGAATACCGATTAGCTCTCCCGGAGCCTGGTCCCTTGTTACGAAATAATAGATAAACTGGATCTAGTAGTATTGGTAAAATATGCATTGTTTTTAATGTAGGGTTCACTCCAATATATAAATTCAACCACATACTAAATGTATAATCAGAGAAATCCAGGTCACAGGGCCCCCCATATGGCTTCTTTGTTCGATTCTGCAGGTCCAGCTTTAATAGACCTCTTGTAAATGGTCTGGTCTAAAAGTCCACACGAGTGACCACGAATGACCTCGAGTGACCACGAATGACCACGAATGAAAAAGCGAAAAAATAATTTTCAGAGTATCATTGAACAGTTAGACAATATTTTTATACAAACATAACAAGCAAAACAAAACAAAAACGCAACGATGTGGGCCGAATGTGTTTTTACAGGTTTGTGGAGACAAAAAAGTATGCTTTTATGCAAAATTGCAAAAAACTTAAAATAAACAACTTTCACAAAAAGCCGTGGCGCTAACGAGTCTAGCCTCCAAAGCTATCACAACTTACCGTCCGTTAAGCAACCTCAAAATGGAACAATGTTTTTTCCGTAGCACTTGGTGATGTCAAGCCCCAGTTAACTTTGTTTGAACCACCGAGAAAATAATTTAAGCCTCCATTACAACAGCTGCAAGTTCCTTTCATTCTCTGTGGCCGTTTCTCAATAGAACACAGCTGCATTCAGCCACATCTCGGTACATGTTTTCTTCATGCCAAATTGAACAGAACAGTGATCTCTGGCCTTTTCCTTTTGAACAGGAAACTTTACTTTCCAAAGTTATTGTAATTTTTTTTTTCAATTAAAGTCGTTATTTCTGTTGTTGAGAAAATTTTGTACTTGTTTGCTTGCTTGTTTGACACAATTTGGTTTGAATTGGAGACGGGATTTGGTTTGTACAATCGTTTTCAATGACCGTTTTGCTTGAGTTGACGAATTTCTGGAGAATTCATGACGACTTTACACTGCACAAAAGTGGTCCTTTAGTAATCGTATAAAGCTCTGAGCTGAAAATCATGAGCACGTAAATGCATTGTCTTAAGAATGTTTCCTATTCTTTAAATCTTGTATTCGATCCAGGACACGACGCTGCTTCACGAAGTGCGTGTCCATCTTGAATGTTAGTTCGTAGATACTTAATTGTAAAGAGTTCAGTGTTGCAGACACGCTTTCACAATTCAAAGATTCTCAAACTACTGACGCTGTTGATGAGTATGGCATTTGGGCAAAATGAACTAGATTTCGCACTGAAAATTGAAAAGCTGCTTAGAAGCCAAGCTGTTTATGTTGCGTGACAACAGTCACACACATAAATTTTGCATATATTACCAACCTCCAGCTCGTGTGGTTTATTAAGAGCCACTTTACTCCTGACTGAAGTTATAATGAATTGAAGGGGGCGGTCACAATAATCAAATACTTTTGATAGATCCAAAAGAACAATGGCCGTCACTTTCTTCCGATCCACTGACCAGTGTCTGTGTTTCATTATCGTCATCATCAGCAGCAGCATCAACGTTATCACCATTATTAACAACATTGCGATCATTATCACCATCGTCATCATCAACAGCTTCCTTGTTGCTATCGTTTTCCTTACCACACCCTTTTTAACGTCATTTTGATTGCCACTGCTATAGCATCAGTAGTGTCTTTGCTAGCTTTCAAGGTCAGATGTCAACATATCTGTAATAAGTTCTTTTATTGACACATTGCCAACAAGAGAGGAAAACAAAACTTGCTCTAAGACTGCTCCATCAACAGCTCGCACAGACGGTAGCCTCAGGATGAGCTTGTTTAACCGGTTTAGACTATTAGGGCTCTGGTCCATGATGTAGTGTTGTAGTGCAGTCTGGCAGCTTTCTTGTAAACTTTCAACTCGTGGACTGTCTTTCAACCCTGGAGCGTCTAAAACAAGAACAGCAATAGAGTATAGTTTCAATAAAATATCTGTGGTTTAAACAACTCTATCTTCAGAAACAATTTTAATCAATTTCTATAGCTCAAAAGAGTCTAACTAGAATAATGATCTATTGGATTAACATAAGATATAGACCGATAGATCAATAGAAAAATAGACGGATGGATGGGTGGATGGATGGATGGGTAGAGGGATGAATGGATGGGTAGATGGATGGATAGTAGTAGTAGTAGTAGTATAGTAAGCCTTTATTTATCTAGGTAATTTCATCAAATTGAATATACAAGTATATAAAATTTGTTCTACCTAAAAGCCGTGTCCCTATATTACAGTGATCTCTACATTTAAAACTAAAATTGCAATATTAAAACTTTAAAATTCAAAGTTACAATATACATATATTACATGGTGATAGAGAGATCGACCTGACTCAGTTTCTTTATGAAGGCCTGAATGGAACTCTCGTCTTTTATGTCGTTGGGTAGAGAGTTCCACAGTTTGGCTCCAGTGAAGGCAAAGCTATTTCTATAATAGTCTGTTTTGGCTTGTGGCAATGCAACATTTTTGCAGGATGAACGTAAATTACATGCAGATTTCCAGCATGCTGGCTAAACATACCTTCCATATATTTTGGTGCCATGCCATTAATAGTTTTATACATTATAATTGCTGATGGATGGATGGTTCGATGGATGGATGGATGGATGGATGGATGAACGAACTAATGAATGGCTGATGTACCACCTGAAATCTTGCATGAATGCATGAACAACTGGCTTTTGGGCTAGCGGTTTATTATCTGCTCGCTACACCATACTGATGACTCAATAAAGAACAAAACAGCTGTCTGCGGTTGCAGTTGCTGACTTTTTCCGAGCTCCTACTCATATTGGTTCACTGACAAGTTTGTTTTCACGTGGTACATCATTGCGCTCAGCATTTGTAAGTACAGATGACCTGGGTTAACGTTTCCATATTCGTGTTATATTATACAGGAACAATTCAAAGTATATATGTTATATTTGTTATGTTAATGTATCTATCTTTAGCGCTAATGCTAAAAAGACACCTGAAAAACCAACTTCATCAAAGTTCAACTCTATCAAGTTACTTTTAGTAGCAGTAACAGCAGCAGTAGTAATAGTAGTAGTAGTAATAGTAGTAGTAGTAGTAGTTGTAGTAGTGATAGTAGTAGTAGTAGCAGTAGTAGTTGTAGTAGTAGTTGTAGTATTGATAGTAGCAGTAGTAGCAGTAGTAGTAGTAGTAGTAGTGATAGTAGTAGTAGTAGTAGTAGTAGTAGTAGTAGTAGTAGTAGAAGTGATAGTAGTAGTAATAGTAGTAGTAATAGTAGTAGCAGTAGTAGTAGTAGTGGTAGTAGTAGTAGTAGTAGTCGTAATAGTGGTGATAGTAGTAATAGTGCTTTCGAGTTGAGCACAAACTCTTTCCATTCACAAAAATCTTGTTCATTTTGCTTTTGTTAATGTTATGTTGTCATTGTTTAAGTTGTTATTTATATGTGTTCTTGTTGTAAATTGTTACTTATGCTATTGTTATTGTATTGTTGTTGTTGCTGCAGCAACTCAAGAGTGAGATGCAGAATCATGTAATGTATCTAAAAAAGCTCAAAGATTATGACGAGAGGATTGCAGAAGAACGAGAAGTGCGGGCCAGAGAGGAAGAACAAAGAAAAGAGCTCCAGGTTGGTATCGGGATAGTTTTTAATCAATTGACCAAAATTCACGACACTTTTAAATTTTAAAACTTACATGTTTCGGCAGTTACAACTGCCATCATCAGAGTAATAAAGGACTGAGTGGATACAAATTAGTAGTGAACGGTAAGTAACATAAATACTAATCAGAAAGCTCTGTTATTAATATTTATGCAGCACTAAAAATGACCGCTGACCCAAATAGCTGTGGCTTTATAACTAAGTTGGTAAGAGCGCTGCATGCACTGCTCTCGCAGAAGTCAGAGGGACCCCTATACTTTTTTCGTGACGCGTGAATCGGCATTATTGCTTTTGCGTGAAGCGTGAATGAGAATTTATTTTTCAGTGATTCGTGAATCTATATTTTTCCGTCCTCGAGAAACCGTTTTGTTCAATTTTTTGTGATCTGAAATATACATTTACTTACGCGCGATTTGTGAACCAACAACTTTTTCTGAATTTTTTTTTTTTTTTTTTTTCATTTCTTTGAATATTTTAGCGTCATTGAAGCTCGGAAACTACGCGTTTGCGCCGGATTGAGGACCGAGAACTAACTACAGCAACAGTGCTTAGAATGTAGTCTGTCACGATGTTATTTTAATCCATCCAAATGAAGGTTCTGCGGAATACATTTTTGTTATGATGGTAACGTTAATAGAATTCTTATTTTTATGTGAAACGTAATTTAGCCTTTGCATTTTTAAGTGAAACGTGATTGCTTGCTAGTTTTTTGTGAATGTGAAGCTATTTTTCGAATTTGTTCTGAGTGAAAAGGCCAAATATTTATGCGTGAGACTGTTTTCAGAAGAGGTATAGGGGACCTTCAAGTCTCATCACAGGTTCAGACTTGTTAAAGACGAAAATAAAAACTCAAGCAAAATAAATAGCTTCATGGCATGAACTAATAAGATTGATTGATTGATTGATTGATTGATTGATTGATTGATTGATTGATTGATTGATTAAAGAAATTTGGTTGATTTATGCTTGGATATTTACATTTTTTAGGAACGAATGAAATCTTTGGAAGCAGAAAAACTCCAAGCAGAGAAGGAGGTGAGTTACATTATTTTCTACTTTTGGTAAACTAATTGTGAGCTAATTAGTTGAGAGCATGCAAAGTATATTGTTGTATTTAATTGTGCCAATGTCATCATCATTACCGTCATCATCATCATCACCGCCATCACCAGCAACATCAGCATCATCAATCATCACCATCATTATCATTATCACCCAACTATCATCACCATCAACATCATCATCATCATCATCATCACCATCATCATCACCATCATCATCACCTTTATTAGCAGCATTATCATTAGCATTATCATCTTGGCCATCATCGCCCCTGCCACCACTCCATCATCATCATCATCATCATCATCATCATCATCACCATCATCATCATCATCATCACCATCATCATCATCATCATCCATCATCATCATCATCATCATCATCATCATCATCATCATTACCATCATAATGACCAACAAAATCTCTAGTCTTATCATCAACATCTCTAGTTTTGTCTTGTCAACATAGCCATCAAATTTACTGTGATCACAATTATTATCAACACCATCATTGTTTACACCGTTTTCTTTTTAACCGTTTTTAATGAGGGCATAGCATCGCTTACCTTTTGCATTTGAGATACTAGACTATAATTTTGTGGCGTTTGTTCTAGCGAGAGGTTAGGCCAGACATTTTTGATTAATTGTTTTACGGACCAGCCAATGTGATTTTTTCCAAACCAAGTATAACTAATAATATCGGTTTTTGTCGCTTTTTATTTTTCCCAACGGACTTCCGGCGTGATTTATTGCTGTTAAAAAGGGGCCGTACGTAGTTGTTTAGAAAGTGTTTTTGGATTGGAGAAACAAAAGAAACACAATAATCCTTAGCCAAGCTTTACAATGGAACTCCATGTTTACGAGAGCCAGTAAAATTACAGTTTTAGAGGAGAGATTACTTTTTGGTTAAAAATAGTGTTTAGACAAGGGGGAACAACCTGATTGGTCCGGAGCAGCTAAAGAGCTGGCTAGATGACAAAAGCAGGAAGATAAGCTAGAACATGCAGGAGGAAAAGTTTCAAAATAGCCTTCCCTCCTTTTTTGACTGTAAACTAAGCAAGAAAAATTTAGCTATGAACATTTAATAGTTCAAAATATTTTGGAAACTGCCACCTGGTTAGCTTTAAAATTGGTAAGGTACCAGTCTATCGTGCGTGAGACTCGGGTTCGATTCCCGGCCGGACCATCACTCAGGGTCTTAAAATAATTGAGGAGAAGGTGCTGCCTTTGCTCTAAC